>SNQJ01S0013741.1:71871-83996 GCA_010110895.2 Picea sitchensis
ACATCATGATGTATACTATCCATCCATAGGTGTTGTATCTGCATGTGCATTTTCCTTCATGTCCAAATAACTTCATCAATATTGTGGTCCAAAACCCATGACTAGGGTTGACATCAATGACAACAACCAATCTTCCAACAACTTTCATTCAAGTTTTGTCCATGTTAATTTGTGATCAAGTTATTGACTACATTAGATATCAAGACTTGTTACAGGTTGATGCGTTATGACTTAAATTTTGTCCATATTTGATGTGCCTCAATTTACTCACAACAATCACTCTGTTTGAATTTAATTAACATAAGGTTTATCTTCTTAATTAAATGAATGATTATATGCAAATCTTCGCACTTGGATTTATCTAAATGTGATGATCTGTAAACTTTAATATTGTTGTCATTTTATGTCTTGTTTTTTTTGTCATGTGTATTTAAAGAGAACAGTTGCTTCATGTTTACAAGAAGCTTGTGGAAAATCTGGTGCGGGTTTCCTCCCATCAAACAACTAAATCAGGTACTGTGCACATGACAAATATGAAGCATTACTTCAGGTTAGTCTGTTATTTGCAATTTAATAGCTAATAAATTTGAGAATTCTCAGTAGTTTAGTTAGATATAAAGTTCAGATTTACAATTAGGATTGATATTTTAATTGCTCAGCTTAGATAGTTTTCATTTTATTCCTTTCTCATAAAAATTATAAAAATAAAAAACAATAGTTTCGCTGTCATAATACATTTTACAAATGATTTTGCAAATTTCGATTAAAATTTGTATTCTGTAAATGTTGTACATATATAATTAAGATTTATTTATGTTTATAGATAAACATTTAATCAAGTAGAATTATTGTTTTGTAATATTAGTTAATGAACTGTATATATATATATTTTAGAATTGTATATAGTTTGTTGTAGTTATTCTGTTTCACTTAGATTAGTTTCTTTAGTTTAGTTTTTCTTTCATTTTCTTAGGACTTAGATCGGCCAACGGAGCCGCTAAACCCGTCGGGGTGGATCATTCAAAATGGATTGGGTTATTTAGACAACCCCGAACCGGATCCATACCTCCAGTTTACGAGCGGTCAATTTCGCCCGTCAACAAATGGCGCTAGATGGAGGGCCTGAAAATCATTAATGGCATGAGGTTGTTGTAAGACTCCTCCACCACCCAACCGCTCACATATAGTGACAAGAAGTCTTTCAAATGACAACATTGTCCCTCAAACAACAACCACATCAAACAACGATCTACGGATCACAGTTGAACCAGTAATCCCAAATCCTACAGGTGGTGACGTACAAGAGATTGTCTGCCAATCTCTCTTAAGAACACATAGTGCCTTCGCCCGTTTAAGGCAACCAAATTGACCTTTGGACCAACCTTTAGATTTCTCTGATATCAGAGAATAACTTGGAGGAACTAACCTCACTTTGAACCCTACAGATCCAATCCTCACTCCTGATGCAGGAGGATCTGGAATACCACCCTCACAACCTCCATCATCTCCTTCTTATTCTAAAGAAGACTCCTCTGACAAAGGTAGTTCCTCTTCTCATCCTTACACACCGCCTACACCAATGGCCAACCAGAATAATCCTTCCAAACCTTGGCTCGACCAGGATGCAGTAGCCGTGCCTGGGCCTCAGCATCCCTTACCCAAACATCCGGAGAAGTGGCTTCCCAAGTTTGACCCTGACTCTAAACAGATTGCCGAAGATCACATTAAAAAGTTTATGTTAGCCATTAGACTCTGTAATGTCAAGCATGAAGACGTAGTCTGTAGGTTGTTCCCCTATACTTTCGAGGGAAATGCCTCTACCTGGTACTTTGCCCAGCAACCCCATACCATCGTGTCTTGGGAGAAGTTTGAATCCTTCTTTCTTGAGACGTTCGGAGACGATAAGTCCCCAGAAGTTCTAGTCATGGAGCTTTCTAGTTTAAGAATGAACCCCAAAGAGAAAATCAAAGGTTTTAACCAAAGATTCTTAACACTTAAGAATCGAATCCCTATGGACTCGATGCTTGCCGAGAATCTTATCATAGCATACTATACTAAAGCATTGCATCAAAGTATATCCATTGGGGTTAAATGATCTAAGAAATCCACTTTGTTAGAGGCCTTCGAAGAGGCCAACCAGATTGAAAAAGACATCCTTAGTTTAAAATACACTACTAGCAACGAAACAGAGACTAGTTCATCGTCCAAAAAGAAGATCGAAATTCTCCCTAGACCTGCTCAAAATAAAACACAACCTGAAAGATCGGATTTAGAAAACTTAACAAAAGTCGTTCAAAAACTATCAAATCAAGTTATAGATTTGAAAAGGACGGTCGAAGAAGATTCTTCGAGAAAAGGGCCTTACAAACCCCCATTCAGAAAGCCTTTTCCCACTAACCGACCTAATCCAAATACCGAGGGTCTAAATCTAGAAAGTCTGCAATTCACCCTTCAAACAATTCTAGAATCCTAGGATAACTTGATGCCTCCTGAGATTCCTGAGGAGGTAGTTGAACAAGAGACAGTTGAAGAAGAAGAATATTCTCCGAACATTTTTGGACACTTCTCGGATAGCATCTTTCAAGCTAATTTCGAGACTTTACATCCCTACAATACTAGGAGTAAGACAACAAACAAACCTTCTTCTGAAAACACTATGACTTTGCCCCCAAAACAATCTAAACCAGCTGAGACTAAACAGAGTCATGTAAACCCCAACTTAGATTATGATTTAGTTGAAGATATAAAAAAGTTAAGGGCTAACATTTCTGTTTATGAGTTATTAAAATTTTCGTTTCTACTACAAAAAATGTTACAAAATATCGTAGAGAATAGAAAAAATGGTAATTCAAGCAGTAACAAGGTTGTTCAGAACAAATTTCCTCAGAAGAATTCCGCTAAGAATAATCCTGATCCTCACGAGAAAGGAAGTCTTCCTGTAAATAATGTAACAAATGTAGATAAATTAGCTTTAGAGACTACGAGTAAAAAGCCACAAGCTTCCACCCTTAGTACTCACAGAAATGTACCTCCATTTTTGTTAACTTTTGAAATCTTTAATAGAAACGCGCACAATTGTATGGTAGATTTAGGAGCATCATCCAATGTAATTCCATGGTCTGTGTGTCAGAATATTAATGTTGAAGTTGAACCATCCACTTTAAAAAGCATCCAACTTGATCGAACTAGTGTTAAAGTCGTAGGAGAATTAAGGAATGTGCTTATAAGATTATCATCTAACCCCAAAGTTCATCAAGTAATTGATATTATTGTATTGGATATTCCAGAAGTTTATGGTTTGTTTCTAAGAAGAGACTAGTCAGAGAAACTACACAGCTATTTCATGACGGATTGGTCCCACCTGTGGATGCCTGAGAACGGCAAGCCCAACAAGATCAAGGTAAATCGTGAACGATACCTAATGCTCACAGTCACAGATTTAAATGATCCTAATGAACCATTTACACCTTCTGCTGATTCACCCAAAATACAAGGGATGGATACCTTTTTTGGCAATTTCATGGCTACGACTTCAGCTATCACCAACCCAGAACAACAGTCCGAGATTGTAGCATATGTGTAGCCAGCAGCTTCTACACAATGGTCTCATGCACCCGATAAAAATCAAATTTGGTCTCTTTATTTTGACGGGTCAAAGTCCAAGGAAGGAGCTGATGCGGGATGTGTTATTATTGATCCCACAGGTAACAAATCCCTGATTGCATGTAGGTTAGAATTTGAATGTACTAATAACACAACAGAATATGAGGCTTTATTGCAGGGCCTCAGAAAAGATTTAGATATGAACATTCAAAATTTGACTGTCTTTGGCGATTCAGAAATCATGGTAAGACAGGTAAGAGATTCTATCCACTGTCTGTCCCTGCATCTTAAAAGATACCAATACGAGGTATGGAATTTAATGAATAAGTTTTCTTCTTTCAATATAAATTCTATTCCTAGATTGAATAATTATGAAGTTGATCTATTAGATAACATAGCTTCCAAACTCTTTCCTACAGAAGGCTTGTCCCCGAATGCATTCTCTGTCGAACTGTTGTTCAGGCCATCTGTTCCTGACAACATCACGAATTGGAGAGTCTTCCGCGACGATCAATAGATTATTAGCTTCCTGCATATGGAAGAAAATTTCCAAGGTGCGGTGATTGACGAATGCACTCATGACGACAATCTGCGCAATTTCACGGTGATACAAGATCCGAGATCTCCCGAATCTTCATCGGACATGGTAAATTCGATCCCTAAATCTGTAGTTAGATTAGAAAATTTTTACGATCTTCAAGATAAATTCAAAAAATCGATCAACTGTAAAACAAATAGTTCCTCGTTATCGTATGAAAAAGTAAACTTGGGAACTAGTGATAATCCACAGTGCATTAATTTAGGGGTGGGGTGTTCTGAACAAGAGAAAGCCGCATTTATTAAATTGTTTAAGGAATTTAAATATGTTTTTGTGTGGACGTATGACGACCTTAAAACTTTCGACCCTAACATCATACAACACGTCATTCCTATGAAACCCCAAACCTTACCCTTTTAACAAAAGTTAAGAAAAATGCACCCTAAGCTCGAACTGACTGTAAAAAAAAATTAAATAAACTCCTTAATGCTAAGATAATTTTCCTAGTTAGGCACACACAATGGGTTTCTAACCTTGTCCCTATCTGGAAGAAAAGTGGGGAAATCCGACTATGCGTCAATTTCCAAAACCTTAATAGAGCGTCTGATAAAGACAACTACCCTGTCCCACCCATGGAACAGATCCTTCAACTGGTATTTGGTTCTGAGAGACTATCCTTATTGGATGGTTTTTCAGGGTACAACCAAGTCCTGATGTCTCCCCCAGACCAACTTAAAACTACCTTCCGCACTCCATGGGGCACCTACGCTTATAGGAAAATTCCCTTTGGACTGATTAATGACGGTGCCACTTTCCAAAGAGCGATGGACATCGCTTTCCGAGGCTTAATCAATCAATCCGTCGTAGTTTACCTAGATGATGTTACTATATTTTCTAAAAACAAAATTGATCATCTCGCTCATTTAAGAGTTGTTCTACAATGATGTCGTAAATACAACATTTCCTTAAATCCTAAAAAATCTATCTTCGCAGTAGAACAAGGTAAACTCTTAGGATTCATTGTGTCAAGCAAAGAGATTATTATCGACCCTGAAAGGACTCAAGTCATCTCGAAACTCCCCCCTCCCTCATCCAAAAAGTCTATGCAGACTTTCTTAGGCCAGAAAAACTTCGTCAGGAGATTCGTTCCCAGTTTCTCCGAGATGGTGAGACCTTTACAGAATTTAATTAAGAAAGACGTGCAATATCACTGGGGACCCTTAGAAAATCAAGCTTTTAATTCAATAAAAAAATCCATAATAGACGCTCCTTCTCTCATGAACCCCGACTTTTCGCAAGACTTCACGTTCTACACATTTTCTTCTGACCGCTCCTACGTTGTCGTCCTAACTCAAAAGAACGTTGAAAACAATGAAGTACCCATTGCCTTTATGAGCTCTGATTTCAAAGGTGCGGAACTTAATTACCCAGTGGTAGATCAGCAAGCCTACGTTGTTTTCAAAGCAGTCAAGCACTTCCGATCTTATCTTTCGAAATCTAGGACGAAAATTATTGTCCCTTACCCAGCCGTCAGGAATCTATTAGTGCAGAAAGAATTAGGCGAAAAGAGGGCGAATTGGGTTACCTCCTTACAGGAGTACGACATAGAAATCACCCCAGCTCAAATAGTGAGAGGCCAAGGGATGTGAAAGTTAGTTTCTGACTCAACAGGAGGACAACAAGAAGAAAACGATATGTCAAACCCAGGACAACACAATCAAAATTCAATCTGATGTGCACAAAACTCTGTCAGTCCATGGTATGACGATATAAAATTCTGTCTTGAACATGGGTCAGCCCCCCGTCACCTGGATCCCACTAAAATAAGAGAATTAAGATTAAAATCTTCCTCCTTTCATTTGATTAATGGTATTGTGTTTCGTCAAAATTTTGATGGAGTACTAATGTGTTGTCTTGAGAAAGATGAAGCAGAAAAGGTCTTACTAGAAATGCACGCAGGAGAAGCTGGTGGGAATTTTGGTGGTGACACCACTGCCCATAAAGTTTTGAGGGCTGGTTATTACTAGCCTACACTCTTTAGAGATGCCCATGCCTTGTGTCGCAAGTGTATTATTTGTCAAAAGGCATCCAGACGGATACAGAAACTAGCCTTTCCTTTGCAGCCTGTTTCAGTAGACTCCCATTTTCAGCAGTGGGGTCTTGATATTATAGGTCCAATCAATCCGCCATGCTCACAGCAGCATAAATTTATCATAACAGCCACAGATTTCTTCACCATGTGGTCTGAAGCTATCGCATTAAGAACTATGAATACCAATCAGGTAATTACCTTTTTAAATTCAAATATTATTACTCATTTTGGTATCCCTGACTGTTTAGTATTCGATAATGCTTCTTATTTTTCATCTCTTGAGATGAGTGAGTTCTCTCTAGAAAAAGGAATTAAATTGAAGTATTCTTCTAGCTATTACCCCCAGGGCAATGGATTGGCATAATCAACAAATAAGAATCTGATTAAAATCATCAAGAGAACAATATTTGAAAATCACAAAAATTGGCATAATGCACTATTAAACGTAATCTGGGATGATAGAGTAACACCAAATACTGTTGTTGGTAACTCCCCCTTCTTTCTCATCTATGGCAGAGAAGCAATTCTTCCACCACATATTCTTCTTCCCTCATTACAGCTATCACAAAAAATACAAGAAGAAGACTGCCCCCCTTTGGAGAACCGAATTAATGCTTTAATGAAACTAGAAGAGGTAAGAGATCAAGCTAAACGTAAGTTAGATCAGCATCAACTAGTGGTCAAAATCTGGTTTGATTCCAACTCTACCTCTGATAGGAGCTTCGAAGTAGGTGACCTTGTCTTGAAATGGGACAAACCGCATGAGGGAAAGGGAGAGCATACGAAGTTTCATCATTTATGGCTAGGACCGTTTTTAATTGCTGAGAAGTTGGGTCCCAGCTCTTTCTGATTATAGAATCTAGAGGGATAGCCAGACACCTATCTGGTGAATGGCCAAGCTCTGAAAAGATATTTCGCTTGATGACAACCCTGTGTATACTGTGTAAATATTTTCCTTTTGTTTTCTTTTCTTTTACTATTTTGGTTTTGATTTTTCCCCTTGCGCTTATCAGTTTTTGATTTTGGAAATACACATACCTGCAATTTTGAACTGTTCAGACAAAGAAAACAGAAAATTCTTTCACTGAAATGACTACTGAAAAATTGTCTAAACATCAATTGTAATACTTCTGAAATTTACTGCCATGTTGAGAAAAGACTGGTGTTTGAAAGAAGTTTATTGATTTCAGTCTGTAAGTGAATCCTGTCATGATCATCCATCATCTTCTTACGCTGTCCCTGTTCCTTAAGGGAATAACTCATAAGATGTCTCCCTACTTTTGAAGGTTGGTTTTGCAAACAAACCATCTTTGAATCCTAATGAAGGACAATTTTAAAAAATTCTTTCAAGGTCTGTAAAAAATATGTCAAAATTATCATAATTTTCAGCGTCACCCCGCTCAATTATATATCTTTTAAAACTAAATCATAAAAAGAGCTGTGGGAAGTGCTTGTAAACTCGTCGGGATGCTGAACAGGTTTGCGGGCAGTGGGTAAATGCATGCATGACTCCAAGACAACTTCATCGGGGTACTAAACATGCCCGCTGTCAGCGAAGCAATGTCGGGTATATGAAAATTCATAAGTATAGAATCTCTTGACCTTAAAATGTCCTTTATTCTGATCTGGAACTTCTTGGCAGGATACAGATATCAGAGTGGGTTAAATGACAACCCTATCGAGTCTATGAATGCCTGCTGGCAGCAGTGGCTCTGTCAAAAGTATTGGAGATTTATCTTTAATATCATGACTCGCTTGTATTAAGACTATTATCAGTTTTCATCTTTTAAGCACAGCTAGAATATTTGATTAATAATGATGTTTAAACAATTTTCTGGTTGTTTTTGAGTCAGAATTATTCTCATTATCATAATCTGAGTTTGTTCTTTTGGTAGAGATAACTGCTTCTACCAGTGTTTCACCATTGTTGGCATCCATTTCGGATTTTTATCCTATCCTTATAAGCTGCCTACACAAGTGTTTTGGAACCCTTGATTCTCATTGCAATCTTTTGAATAAAACGACATGATTATTTTGCGCATTTGCACACCTGCCTTTTGTTTTAGTTTTCACGACTGCAAGCGTGAAAACCTTGAGTTCGAATTCATGTCAATGGCACTAAAATCGTCACTGGATTTTTATGAATACTCTCGTTCATGTGGTCATTTCACTTCTAATTCAATAATGGTCACACAGTTGGCAAGACACCAAAACCTTTTCTCACTTTGCATTTTTTGTTAATATGACTTCATTTTATAAGTTTTTGATGGAATGGTATCCTAGTGATTGCGAGTGAATCCTTGATACAATGGTGGTTTAATGTTATATTGTCTTTGATCGAATTCCTAGGTGCAATGGTTTCATACAACGCATAAGTTTTATGGTCAAATCTTTGGTGCTAAATTTGAAATATTGTTTTGTTTTAAATCGTGCAAACACTATTGTTTATGCAGATATTCGGGTTGACTTATCATAGTTTTCAATAGTTTTTTTATTGGCATTTTTTTTAAAACACACTAATAGTGATTTGAATCACCATAGCGCCTTCGATTGTACATTTCGATATGAATTTTTTGCATGGGTTTATTTTGTTCCACCACCCTCGCACACTTAGGCATTCATGCCTGCCTTGTATCTTGGGTTACCTCTGTTGGTTTTGGGTAAGCCTATGAGCTTTCGATTCTACGTATACCCTGTCTAACCCCCTATCCGTTTACCCTGCTCATTGTGTGCTCTCTCCTATGACACCTATAGTGCGCATAGAACCTAATGGCATCCAAACGCTCCTGTTGTTTGACAATGCTCATGAGGATTTGGAGAATAATGGTTGTTTAGTCTTTATCCAAAAATTTGAGGGTTTCAACCTTGCGGTCGCCCAGCAGTTTGCTCTCACATTTGATGGATGTAGGGAAAAGGTTGGAGACATCCAGCTTGAACTGAATGAAGAATTCCTCAGTTTAGTCATGGGTTTACCAGCGAAAGGACAGAGGTGGTTTAAGAATTCTTAAGTGGATGAAGTGTCGTGGCCGCTCCTATTCACATCGAGGAAAACTGTCAGTTGTGACAGAGGTATGCCAGTCACTTCCCTTAAGCCTCGATGGCATGATCTATTAGCCATTGTTAAGCAATTCGTGACCTGTGAAGGTCGTTATGTTTTAGTGTTTCTTTACCATCTTCGGTTGCTTATGAATTTCATAGACTTCCCTCTGAACATGCCTCACTACCTCCTATGCAACCTTTATAAAATGTCCAAATGATTTAAGGGCGAGATGGCTAATTCTAGTCTCTTCCATCACTGCTTGATCAAAATCATTATTGTTCATCATTTAAGGCTAGGTGGTGACTGTTGGCAAGCCTTCATGTTAAGGAATGGCTTTGCCACTCCCGAATCTATTCAAGTGGACAAGACCATGGTTGTTGAAACCCTGGTTGGGCCTACCGTGCCACCTCCTACACTCCTACCCACTGTCAAACCCTCGACCTGCCTCAACGTTGACCTACCCGATACCATGGCTGACCCGTGTGCTAAAGAAAATACTAAGATTTGTAAGAGGCATGTAAGGAAGAAGGGAAAGGGTAATACCGATGCCAACTGTAAGGGAAAGAAAAATGCACGATGGATATCTAGATGTGCTCGGAATAAGACCAAACAAAACATAGACCATAAGCCTATTGTTTTGAGTGAGGATTCAGACTCTGAGATTGAACGCTTCTTGATCGAGGAATACCCTTACTCTCATGGCCTCTGTTCCGTTGAACCCTACGACTATGTGTCTAACCTCCCACCGTGCCTCAAGGATGACCCTAACTTTCCGGGAATTAAGTTTCACAGTGGAACCCCTGGTAATTCAAAATAACCCTCACCTGTAGTGGCTCGGCCCGATCAATCACCGTGTACTCAATGCAATTCTTGGCTGGAACGATACTACACGGATGTTCCTCTATTGCAATCTAAAATTAAATCATTGGAGGAACGGGTCACTGTGTTGTCAAAGGAAAATGACAGGCTACAAGCTTACGATAAGAAGCAAAAGACCACGGGTTCTATCATCTTCAGAAATGTTGAGGCAGCTACTGCCTTTGTCAACTCAAAGTTATCTTGACCGAATCGTTTTCTTACAACCCAGGTATGTTATTTCAACATCGATTTTTGAATGATTTGGTTTGAATTAGCATAGCCGATTGTGTTTTCTCTGAATTAGTTCTGTTTTGTTTGAATAGATTCAAAAAATGATTTTGTTTACCTCGAATTACCAAGAATGATTTCGTTTTTGTATTTGAATTAGTACAAAAGATTTTGTTTTGAATTAGCATAAACTATTTTGTTTGCGTTGATTTGTTTGCTAAAATCAAATATAGCCATGTTTTGATTGAACCGATTTAATACAATTTTATTGTTCTTGAATTAGTATAAACGATTGAATTGGTTCTGAGTTAGCTTGATTTATTTCTGTTTGGCTTGATTCAGAAACGATTATGTATGTCTTGAATTAGCATAGTCATTTGTGTATGTGTTGGATTAGTATCAAAGACTGGTTTGATAAATGGAATATAATCGGTTGATTTAAAAACAATTTCGTTGATTTTGAATTTTCAAAATGATTCTGTCTGTTTCGAATTGGTAATAAAAAGTTGGTTGACAGATCGCATATATCCATGTTACCATTCGATTAAGTCAATACGATTTCGTTTATTTTGGGTTGGCATAAAAGATTTGGTCACTTTTTGTGTAAATGATTGGCTTTGCTTTGAATTAGTTTGATTTACCATATACATTTTTGTTATCATTTGCATTAATTTAAAATGATTTTGTTTGTAAATATGACCAGCTACAGAATCGTGAGATTTTGTAGCTAGTCATAAAATTTGGATTTTGTTCATTTTACAATTAAAACATTATCTAAAATTGTCTACTTTTGCCTATCTACAGGTACATACGAATTTCAATGAGGAAATTGGACATGATGTGGCAGTTTAGAACATGATTTTTGTTATATAGTTTTGTTTTAAGTTGTTAGCCTTAGGCAGAAATGGAGATTTGGGAAATTGTTCCCAGATTTTTCCAAACAGTTTTTGATAATTCCCACAGGGATATTTTACCCTGTGGCCTTTATATACACATTATTTTTTGTAAACAACAAATCACTGTTGGGAGAACAAAGACTATGGACTTATGATGATACATACTCGAATGGAAGTGGATCTTTTGTAACAACTTTATCTTTCAATTTATCATACTTTCGTTCAAGTTTTGTGCATGTTAATTTGTGATCAAGTTATTAACTACTTTAGATATCAAGACTTGTTATAGGTTGATGTGGTATGACTTAAATTTTTTCCATATTTGATGTGCCTCATTTTTCTCACAACAATCACTCTGTTTGAATTTAATTAACAAAAGGTTTATCTTCTTAATTAAATGAACGATTATATGCAAATCTTCGCACTGGGATTTATCTAAATGTGATGATCTGTAAACTTTAAGATTGTTGTCGTTTTATGTCTTGTTTGTTCTGTCATGCGTATTTAAAGAGAACTGTTGCTTCCTGTTTACAAGAAGCTTGTGGAAAATCTGGTGCGGGTTTCCTCCCATCAAACAGCTAAATCAGGTATTGTGCACAGGACAAATATGAAGTGTTACTTCAGGTTAGTCTGTTATTTGCAATTTAATAGTTAATAAATTCGAGAATTATCAGTAGTTTAGTTAGATATATAGTTCAGATTTATAGTTAGGATTATTATTTTAATTGCTCATCTTAGATAGTTTTCATTTTATTCCTTTCTCATAAAAATTATAAAAATAAAAAACAATAGTTTCGTTGTCATAATACATTTTACAAATGATTTTGCAAATTTCGATTAAAATTTGTATTTTGTAAATGTTGTACATAT
>SNQJ01S0013741.1:96092-106399 GCA_010110895.2 Picea sitchensis
AGACTCCCTTCATAAGCTGGAATGTCCATCTTGGTTTTTGAACTCATCCAAGCGATAGATTTAATTAATCGATCATTGGCTACATCTTCTACCAGGATTTCCTCTTCTTCATGTCCAACATTCTCTTCATCTTCGGATTCACTGATATCTCCCGCATCAGCATTTCTCCTTTGTGATGTCTCCATGTCCTCCATTCTGGCACAAAGATTTCGCACATCTCTCTCCATGTCTGGATTCTGTACTTGCCTACCTCTTTCTCTGGAAATTTCCCTTTCCTCCTCTGGATCGGGTGATTGTCTACCTCTTCTCCTTGGCGACATGGTGAATTCTCTCTTTTTCTCTGCTACAGAAAGCAAAGAAACTTTTCTATGCTCTGATACCACTTGACATGTGTATCAGAGTGCTCTCTTATCTCCTCCTACCTCTCTTGCCTAAAATATACAGATAAGTAACCTGGCTTTGATACCACTTGACGTAGGGGTACACCACCCAGGGCACCTCCTCTCTCATAGGACCTTCTTCTCCTCGGCCTGAAGAACTCGAAGGTTCTTCTATCTCCCTATCGGGAGATCTGTACCCACAAAAATATATTCCGAGGTCTCCCCTTTACCACCGGGAGATCCACTAAATCTCGTTGTCTCGCGCGTTCGTGACTTAAAACCTCCAAGATTTCCTTTCAAATCTTGCGATACCCGATCTGGTGATATGGGTATAGCTCCTTCCACATGCAACTGTGGGATAGACTTAATGTTAGCGCTTCTCGCGACTTCGCTACCTCGCAACCTCACGACCTCGCCGGTTGAATCGTCGAGTTTCACCCTCCTAGTCCGCGAGTCCCCGAGATGCGCAGCCCCACCTTATGCTCTGCCACACGTCAACAATAATCTCAGCTCCTCAGCACTTCGCGACTCGGCATCCACATGAGTCTCGCTCCTCGACACTTCGTGACTCGCGAATCCTTGGTGCCACCTATATTCCACTCACGCTCCGCTATGGCCCACACTTCTCCCGCTGTCGGGATATCGCTATCTCACAACCTCGTGATCCCCATGGACAAGTTCTCGGACCTTTTCTTGCGAGGTCCCGAGACACGATCCCCCGCTCAGATCCAATGGTCCTCCTGTGTTCTGGATCCAACGACTGTCCTTCTCTCGCTACCTCGTGGCCTCGCGACTTGGAGTACCTTGGACTCTCAACCTGTGAGCTCCTGAGTTCGCGAGATCCGTTGATCTCTCGCCACGTGTCCTCCTCAGATGGATGGCTACGATCCTCTCGCTCCTTTGTCGCCTCGCGTCCTTGGGCCTCACGAATTTTAACACCAAACACCTGGGCGTTTTCCCTGTGAGCTCCGAGTCCGTGAGATCTCCTGACCTCTGACACCTGTCTCTCCAGATGGACGACTCACAATCCCTCGCCACTTCGCTGCCTCATGACCTCATGACTTCGTGACTTGGGACACCCAATATTTGGACCTTCACTTGGCGAGCTCCTGAGTTCATGAGATCTATGATCTCTTCCACCTGTCCCCTCAAATGGACGGCTCACAGCCTCTCCTGAGTTTTAAACTCTTCGGGATCTCCTTGCCGTAACCTCCTTGCACCTCTATAAGATCTGACGATCCTTGAAACTTCGTGAAATCTTTTCGAGAATTTCGACCGTCCGTTCCTCGGACCTTCTCGCCATAACCTCCTTACACCTTTGCAAGATCTGATGATCCTCGGAACTTCGCGAAATCTCTTTAGAGAATTTCGACCGTCTGTTCCTCCTTGTATGATCCACGAGATGAAAATGAGTATCTCTCCACGAGATTTCTGCACCGCTTCGTCAACCTGCGACACTTGTTCCTGACTTCAAGTCACACTTATCTATGTTGATCTTTAGCGACTCAGAGGCCTATCCTTCCTGAGATTTTCCACAACTTCAGTCTTTAGAAAGAACCCTTGCACGCACCCCTTGCGGAAAATCTTCAAGCACGTCTAAGTGTTGAAGTTCTCTTGACTCTGCGCACACCTGTAGCAGCAGTCTTTCAAAGTTTCTGCTCAGATACATGACTGAGACTTCCTTCCTTATCCTACTCACTCCTTGCACAGCTCTGTGCCTAACTGCACCTTCACGACGAATGAGAACAAAAGCTATCTCTCTCTGAGCCTTCTTTCAACGCACCCCTTGCGGACGACTTCAACTGCACTCCTTGCAGGAATCCTTGCTCAGAAGAGAACCAATTGTAACTCACTCCACTTCCTCTTAGATTTCAATCTCAACACATGAGATCATACACACACAGCATAACAACCAATGCATAATAGGAAGAAATATTCATAAGCAGAGCATTTAACACACATACACCGAGAATAACACAACAGCCATGAATTTGAATCAACTTCTTCTATTAATTCAAGATCTATACATGGATGTTCTTCTACAGCTCTCTGTTATTCTCGTATTCTCTCTAGATTTCTCTAACTCTTCCTGAACTGATCCTTCTACAATAATACAATGAGGGTGTCTATATCCCGGTTTTCCTTCTTTTTTCTAGAATTGTCTAATCTAAGAATTCAATTCTATCTACCTGCAACTACTACTATAAATGCCTTTGTCTATCTCAGACGAGAGCGTATGGCTCGAGGTTTGATTACATTTCTCCCAAGCCACCAAATTAAATGATCTCATTTATGTTTGCGCATCAACTTCAAGAGAAAATTTAAAAATTCAAAAACTTGCGTTGGACGTCTTCCAACTGTCTTTTGCTTCCACGTTGGTTTTTCTTGTTGTGAGGGATGCTCCTGCATCATTTACTATGCTCTTTACTAGACTCATGGGATAGTCTGGTTGTGGCCATAGGTAGTAATACAACTACCTCAAGATTTGATGATGTGGTCTCATCCTTTTTGTCAGAGGAGATAATATGGAAGCACATGGAAGTACAAATCATATATGCATTATTTGCAAGAGGACGCTCCCATGATAGAAATAGATATAAGTCCTCAAGTGGGAAATATAAGTATAAGGTTTTATTTAAGACTCCCTAAAAGTTTTTAAAGGTATGATGGAGATATGGAAAAGAAGGTAACTTCAAGAAGTAATGTAGATCCAAAAGTGTTGAGAAAGTGAAGGGATATGGAGGTGATCCATCTATAGAAGAAAATACCTCCAAGGAAGAAGGGGGGGATGTGAACTTGGCTTCTTCAAGCACACATGAAAATCATGAGGCATGGTTGGTTGACTCATGTGCATCCTTTCATATGAATCCCCACGGGGAGTGGTTCTATGAATATAAAAGGTATGATGGAGGTAATGGTTTCCTAGGTGATGGCTCCACAAGAAGAATCATAGGAAGAGGAAGATTCAAGTTGAGACTCATAGATGGAAGGATTTAAACACTTCCTAGTGTTATGTATATCCCAGGAATGGCTAGAAATTTGATTTCTATAAGAAAAATGGACGATGCATGGGTAAAAATGGTATTTGAAAAAGAAACCTGCAAGATGGTTTGAGGAGAAATGGTGTTGTTGAAGGGAGTTTGGATTAGAAATTTGTATAATCTGCAAGGAATCACTATTAATGATGGGTTTAATAGTTCTATTGTTCCTGATATTGGAGCAGAAGAAGAAAAACATCCTACAGTATCTAGAGAAAAGGTTATGTAGTGGCATCAAAGACCGGGGCATATCAGAGAGAAGGATCTTCAACTACTACATTGTAAAGTTATGGTTAAAGGTATGTCTAATTTCTCTATGAATTTTGATTTGTGTGAACATTGTGTATATGGGAAGCATAATTGGGTAAGATTCCCTTCCGGTGTAACGAGGGAAGAAGGAATTTTACATCTAGTTCAAAGTGATGTGTTTGGATATGTGTACTATGTCTCATTTATAGATGAATTATCTAGGAATACTTGGATATATTTCCTCGGGAAGAAATATGAAGTCTTTGGCAGGTTTAAAGAGTTTAAGGATCTTATTGAGAATCAAATAGAGAAAAGAATTAAGGTGTTGAGGACATATAACGGTGGAGAGTTCTACGAGAATTAATTTGAAGAATTATGTAAGAAGTGTGGTATAGTAAGGAAGAAGACTACTCTATATACACCTCAATAGAATGGAGTTGCAGAAACGATGAAAAGACACTGATGGAAAAAATAAGGTGCATTCTCAGTGGTGTCATGTTAGGGCAAGAATGCTGGGCAAAGGCAATGGGTATTGCATGTTACCTATTCAACATATCACCCATATCAACACTAGATGAAAAGACTCCACAAGAGGTATGGACTGGTAAGAAACCTTCTCTCACACATCTCAAGGTATCTGGCTATGAGGCCTATGTTCATGTTCCAACGAAAAATAAGAGTAAGCTAGATAAGAAGGTTGAAAAGGGTATCTTTATTGGGTATAAAGATGGTCTTAAAGGTTATAATATTTGGAACCTAGAAACTAAGAAGGTTGTGTATAGTCGAGATGCGGTATTTAGAGAAATCAAGTATGTTTTCAAATAGGAAGTCCTACTAAGTAAGGAAGAACCAAATAAAATAGAGTTTTAGCCAAAGGATGATTAATCTGACTCTATAGAAGAACAAGAATCAGAAGAAGAAGATCCTCATACTCCACTATTGAGGATATCGGTGCGGGAAAAAAGGCCACCAGAAAGGTATAATCCATCTAATTTTTGTTCAAATTTTTCTTTTTCTATTATTGATGATGATCCTAGAACTATTAGGGAGGCAATGAATTCAAAGGATGGAAAAATCTGTAAAAAGGGCATGGTTGAAGAAATGGCAACATGGGATAAGAATGAGGCTTGGGATCTAGTGGATTTGTCGACTGGAAGAAATCCCATTGTCAACAAATGCATATTTAAAAATAAGTTGAATGTAGAAGGAAAAGTGGAGAAATACAAAGCTCGGTTAGTAGAAAAGGGTTACTCCTAGGTTGAGGGAATTGACTTTGGTGAGATTTTTTCTCCTGTTGCCAATTTAACTTCTATTAGATTTATGTTGTATGTTGTCTATTGCATTTGATAAGAAGGCTAAAAAGTGTATATTTATTGGGTATAACAATGGTCTTAAAGGTTATAATCTTTGGAACCTAGAAACTAAGAAGGTTGTGTATAGTCGAGATGTGGTATTTAGAGAAATGAAGGATGTTTTCAAATAGGAATTCCTACCAAGTAAGGAAGAACCAAATAAAATAGAGTTTCAGCCAAAGGATGATGAATCTGACTGTATAGAAGAAAAAGAATAAGAAGAATATGGTCCTCATACTCCACTATTGAGGATATTGATGCAGGAAACAAGGCCACCAGAAGGGTATAATCCATCTAATTTTTGTTCAAATTTTCTTTGTCCATTACTGATGATGATCCTAGAACTATTAGGGAGGAAATGAATTCAGAGGATGGAAAATCTATAAAAAATACGTGGTTGAAGAAATGGAAGCCTTGGATAAGAATGAGGCTTGGGATCTAGTGGAGGTGTTGACTGGAAGAAATATCATTGTCAGTGAATGAATATTTAAAAAGAATTTGAATGTAGAAGGAAAAGTGGAGAAATACAAAGCTCGGTTAGTAGCAAAGGGTTATTCCTAGGTTGAGGGAATTGAATTTGGTGAGATTTTTTCTCCTGTTACCAAGTTAACTTCTATTAGATTTATGTTTTCCATTGCTATTGCATTTTATTTTGAAGTAGAACATATGGATGTGAATACAACATTCGTACATGGGGATATGGAAGAATAAATCTACATGAAGCAACAAGAAGGCTTTGTGTGAAGGGAAAGACAGAGTTGGTATGCAAGTTGAAAAAATTCCTTGTATGGCTTAAAACAATTACCAAGGATGTGTTATCAAAAATTTGATACTTACATGTTGGGACAAAAAATCACAAGAAGCAAAGAGGATCACTGTATGTATTTTAACTTAATTGGTTATCATTTGATTTATTTTGTCTTATATGTGGATGCCATGTTGTTGATAGGAAACAACAAGGAGATTATCGAGGATGTGAAAACTCAGTTTTCCTCTAAATTTGACATGAAGGATATTGTTGCTGCAAATTTCATTTTTGGAATGGAAATTAAAGAGATCGGAAAAACATAAAACTCTTATTAAATCAAAGAAAATATGTCGAGACAATATTACAGAGGTTCAATATGTAGGAATGTAAACCGATCAAGGTCCCTATTCCTATAGGTGTAAGGTTATCTGCAGATCAGTGTCCCAAGACACAGGAAGAGGAGGAGGACATGTCTCATGTTCCATATGCGAGTGATATTGATAGTTTGATGTATGTAATGGTTTGTACTAGATCGAAAATTTCACATCGAGTGGGAGTTTTGAGTAGGTATATGTCAAAACTAGGGAAGGATCATTGGACAATAGTAAAGAGAGTTTTCAGGTATTTGTGTGGCACTACTAGTTATGGATTGTGATACCAAGGAAGACCAAGTTTGGATAGAATGTTGGACATACATGGCTTTGTGGATGTAGATAGGGTTAGAGATCTAGATCATAGAATATCTACAAGAGGGTATGTGTTTAACCTATTTGTAGGAGTAATCAGTTGGATGAGAAAAAGACAGTCTCTAGTGGCACTTTCAACTACAAAACTTGAATACATGGAAACCACTCATACAATAAAGGAAGTAGTATGGTTAAAAATATTGTGTTTTGGTATTTGGTTGGTACAAAAAGTTGTAAGGATAGAGTGTGATAGTCAGAGAGCAATTTTTTTGGCGAAGAACCCAACTTATTATTCAAAGACAAAGCATATTGATGTTCAATATCACTTTGTAAGAGACATGGTTCAATAAAACAAGGTGTTGCTAATGAAGGTGGATACTTTGAAGAATATTGCAGATTCATTAATAAAATCTGTGAGAACTAAGAATTTATCTTGGTGTAGAGGATCTATGGGAATTGTTGCCTTAGATTATTTACTATGTAACCTTATAACCCCTTGTACGCAAAGAAAACAAGAAGTGGGAGAATGTTGGATATGTGTTATATTATTTGCACGACTAGAATGAGTGTCTACATTTCATCGACCATTTAGGGGGGTAGGAGGGGGGCTCCACACTCTTGTGCAGGGGTTCGGGGGAAATGCCCTTGAAAACAAAATTCCTTGATTTTCATGTCTATTTATGGGAGTTCCTTGGTGTTCGTGTCCATTTTTGGGCAGTTTTTCAGCACATGGTTTTTCGTTGATGGTTTTCTATTTTTGGTTAGGGAATTAGGGTTGTTGACTAATCCAATTTATTAGACTAGGGTTTTGGATGCCGCTGGCACCTATATGTATATTTTATTTTAAACAATGTATGGTGTGAATGAATATAGAATATGTTGGTTTTCCTAGTTTGGGTTTCCAAGGGAAAAATATCCGTGTAATGTGTGTATTTTCCATTGTATCATTTCTATTCTTTTATTGAAAATGTGTTTGTAGTAAAATATTGTACAAGGTTAAAATTTACAGATGCCTCAACATCATTTCATTGATAGCCTGGAAAATATTGAGGGAAAACACTTATCATGGTTAGTTTACAACGTATAAGAATTCACATCTTATTGAACCTACCAATTACCACAAATGGATAGTCATGTCCCTTCCCAGTTGTTGGAAAACCACCCACAAAATCCATGGAAATTATTTTCCAAGGTCAAGTGGGTATAGGTAAAGAATGGTATATACATTGCTTCTTATCATTGGTATTGCTAGTAAAACAAATAATTCATCCTCTAATATATTGATGTACATATTATTTCATTTGTTGTGAATACACATAACTTTTTAAATTGGGAATAGTCTTCCCAACACCAAAATTTTCTGCAATGTTAGAGGTGTGAGCCCCTATGATAAGATGCAATCATTCACCTTTAGGATAATTCCCCACTTGTAATGCCTAGTTTTTTATATATTACTATGTCCCTGCAAATACTGCAATGGTTGGTCGTCAATGTGGGTAATGGTTTCCTTTCCCATCAGATAATGCTTCTTCTTCTTAACAAATTTCACCAAGGCCTAGAGTTCTTTATCATATATATGGTATTTCAAAACATCCCCACAAAACATCTTAGAATGATAGCATACAAACTCACTCCCTTGCAATGTCAAAAATACTCCCATAGCATAACAACTTGTGTCTATCTCAATTTCGAAAGGATTCTGCAAGTCATCTAATGTGAGATTTGGTTCTTGACTGATATTTTGTTTCATCTCGTCGAAATATTTATGCTAATTATTTCCCCACTAGAAACACTTACCACTATTTGATATGGTATGGAGTGGTGCAACTACAAGAGAAAATGATGCTATAAACTTTCGTAGGTACTATGTTTCCCCCAAAAAATCCTAACTTCAGTGACATTAGTATAAATTCGTCAGTCCATGATGGCATCCATATTTGAAAGATCTATCTTGAGTTCCCCTCTACCAATCACATACCGAAAATACACCAATGATTGTTGAGAAAACTCACATTTCTTGAGGTTTTATAGAAACTGATCCTTTTTTAGAGTCTCTAACACTTGCATGATATGTGAGATGTAATCCTCTTAAGTAGATATATAAACCAATATTTCATCCAAATGAACTATTACAAATGAATCTAAATAGGGACACAATACATCATCCATAAATCATATAAATGTAGTCGATGCATTACACAAAACAAAAGGAATGACCAACCCTTCATACAAACCTTTACTTATCTTGAAGGTGGTTTTCCAAGTGTCTTGTTATTTAACATGCACCTGGTGGTATCTCGATTTTAGATAACTTGGTGAAGTACTTGGAATGTTTCAACTGGTTTAATAAATCATTAATATTATATAGAGGGTACCAATTCTTGAGTGTGATCTTTATCAAATCTCTGTAGTCAATAAGCATTCATTAAGACCCATTCTTTTTGGGTAGTATGATGATAGGTGACTCGCAGGTTGAATCACTCCCTTCTCTAGAATCTATTGCAGTTGTTTCTTCACTTCATATGCTTCTGAAATAGACTATCTATAATGATAATAGGTATTCAATAAAAAAATGTACTTCATGCTCCACTTCCCTCTTAGGTGGTGTTGTAATCTTCTAGATTACATGGGAATTCAAGAGAGAAACTACATTGCAAATCACATACACATACTTAACAAACAGAGCAGTATTGGGAAGGATAGTCAGCCATATTTATATTCCATATTTACGGTTATTTATACAATGGGAAAATGGTTGGAGCGATTGCACCTACTCCAACTAATCCTACATTTACGATTTATTACATACATTCTTACTTGACTTTATCCACTTTCTTACATATATTCATTTATACATATGTGATGAATATTAGGGCCTAAAATTCATCCCAACATCTCCTCCATGCTCAATTCCTTTCTCGTCCTGAGAAAGCATGAAACAATGTCTTGAGTCTCGACTTCTACAAAAGTATCCTTATTGTGTATGATCCATGCATACCGAACTGCATAGGTAACTCAACCACAAAATCCGCCAACTAGATAGGGAGGTAGATGTATACAAGGTTTACTATGACTAATATCAACTATATCTGAGTGGCAGATCCCATCTACTCAATCTCCATGTTCTTCTTCCCTCTATCAACTGTGATATCCTTTAGGAGGCACCGAAGCTGATGTTATTTCCAAGTCAATCGATCAATTCAGACCCATACTGCTCACAAACTCTTTTTAGGATATCACTCCCAAAGGGTTCTTTATATGGAATTGATGAGGGTATGTGCCATCAATCAATCATACCATTCTTTTATTTTCATGAACCATAGGTATTCTGCAACTATTGTATCAAGGGGATCAATCAATTCAATGTTCTTATCACCATATTTTCTTTAAGATCTCATGTGTGTGTTTTTGAAAATATGTCTCTTGGATTCCTTCGACACTCATCATGAATGCTCTCCGCAAATGATCAAATCAACTGCTGTAAAATTTTCAATTAGTGCTCAATCTTTAAATTAAGTGCTCCAATGTATTGTTTAATCAAACCACTGCTCTTTGTTATGAATTTACTTCTTTATGATTTCAAGTGTCTGGAAATGTATGGATTCTATATATCGAATTACATGAAGTATTACTAAATCTTCTACACGTGCATGAATTCAAAGGAATCAACTATAACCAGACTCTACTGCTAATAAAATATAATAAATTTTTCTTACAGGGCTATGACAGACTCAATAAATGTGTTCGACTAAGAATTGACTATTGTTGGTGAGGGATCGATCTCGTCAGCTAAATAATGACTTACATTATGAAGGTGAAGACACACGTTTAACCCTCTCCCTTCATTCCACTCA
>SNQJ01S0013741.1:106446-166913 GCA_010110895.2 Picea sitchensis
TTTTATTCGACTTAATTATAGACACAACTAGAATAACACATGAGTGGAATATGGGTTGACTTGACTTGACTCAAACTCCACTGTGACTCTATAAAATTGACTTATCCTTCATGTAATATTCACTGGGACTTCATTTTGAGACCCTCTACAAAAAAAATTATAATACTCTTAGAATGGTATCGATGACTCCTTTTGCTTTTAGGAATTTTCTTATATTATGTTAAGTCGATCAATGTGGTCGACTTAAAATCATCCTAGTCGACTCAAAAAAAAATCATGTGGTCATAAACTCACTAACAAAATATCTCTCACATGGCATAACTTGATCTTCGACCAAGAATTCATTTGGTTGGTATTCTTTAGTCATATGCATCAACCGGGCTTTAACTGTCTAGCTCATCTTGGCACGCCAATGTTTCTTCATAACAAGAAACATAACATTGTTATAATTGTAAGCAATATTGACTTGGAAATGCTCCACCTCCATCAACCAATATTTGATTCCACTATGATATCGAACAAATATAATTAACATTCTCAACAACAACGTCGACACTGGAGTCAAGAGCATCCATATAGATACACTATTATCTTTACCTCAAAGACCCTAATGCATATATTGACTTCAAACACACAAAAAAAAAAAAAACATTGTCTCCTTTGTCGATGAAGCTTACCAATGTTCTTGTGATATTCATGATGAAAAATAGAGATATCTTGAAGCTACAACTTAAAACCATCAAATTTTCATCTTTATTTTACGTTTCAAGTAAACACAACAATTGCACATAAACATTTTGGAGGATATGCAGGTCAATCCCATTGAACAATCGCAAATATGCATGTCGATCCCAACTGAATCTAATATGATAGATTTCATCTTCAAAATTAATCACATCAATGCCCAATTTTCTCCATAATGAATGAAGACCTACAAACGTACTTCTCCATGGGGATATCTCTGAAAAATGCATTGAATTTTGTCCTCGAACAACCGTGGAGAAAGTATAAATTCAAACATTTTCATATATGTAGGAAATCTCGTGCTCACATTAGAAAGTATTCTTCTATATTCTCTTCAACAATACTCCTCCTGGATCAGTTTATTTTAGTTAGCATACCTTCAGAAAAAAAAATGTTCTTCTGTCAGTTGTTGGTAACAATTTTGACAAAATGAGAACAAGAAGATAGAATTGAGAAACAAGAAAATGAGCAGAGTGAAAATTGTATTGAGTATGTTGATTATATTCAAAAAGGGAAAATATTTGAGCTAAATAGGCTCAAGGAAATAAATAAACAAAAAAACAGATCCTAACTAACTCATACAGCTGGTCAGGACAGATGGCAGTGTATAGTCACACACTGTTGAGGTTACTGATATATTTAACACTCCCTCTTAAACTCAACAGTTACAAACATCAGCGCTAATAATGCCCAAGTGCTATCTCTGAAAATCAAAAATAGATTTTCCAAGTGGCTTTGTAAAAATATTTGCGATATGATCTTGAGAGACACAAAATTGAAGTGCTATGTCACCATTATTGACTAGCTCGCGTATGAAGTGAAAATAAGTGTCAATATGCTTTCTTTTCTTGTGAAACACATGATTTTTGGATAGAGAAATTGTTGAGGTGTTGTCACAGAATATAGGAGTTGGATCATTTTTTGTATGTGACATATCATTCAATATTCTTCTCATCCACATAGATTGATAGGAAGCTGAGGTAGCAGAAACATACTCTGCCTCTGCAGAAGATATTGATACAATGGGTTGCTTCTTTGATGCCCATGAAATCAAGTTCATGCCCAAGTGAAAAGAATGTCCTGAGGTGCTTTTCTTGTTATCTAGTCTTCCTGCAAAATCACTGTCTATGTAACCGGAGAGATGATTATCATCAGACTGAGTGTACCATAAGCCAAAATTGAGAGTGCTTGCAACATATCTCAGAATCCTTTTTGCCATTTTCAAGTGAGAATCTTTAGGGCATTCCATGAACCTGGAAACAATACTGGATGCATACATAATATCGAGCCTAGTTGTTGTAAGATACAACAAACTGCCTACTAAAATTTTGTACAGAGTAGGGTCCATTGTAGGGCCTTCATCTTTCTTTCTCAATTTTGTGCGTAGGGGTATAGGATTTTATGTCGGATTGCAATCTTCCATGCATAAACTTTTGATGATGTATGTTTCATACTTTTGTTGATTGACAAAAATACCTTTGGTTGATTGGTCAACCTCAATCCCCAAAAACTATTTCATTAAGCCAAGATATGTCATCTCAAACTCAGATTGCATGGCATGTTTAAAACTGGTTAACTCAATATTTCCAGTATATATAATGTCATGAACATATAAACATACAATCAAAATTTTACCATGTTGATTAGTTTTGGTGTAAAGAGTTGTCTCATTTTGGCTTCTGTTGAAACCATTCTTGATCAAGTAAGTGTCAATTCTATTGTACCAAGCTCTTGGATCTTGCTTTAAGCCATACAAGGGTTTCTTCAACCTATACACTTTGGATGACTTCTCTTGGACTTCAAATCCAGGTGGTTGATCCACATAAACCTCTTCTTCTAAGACACCATTTAGGAAAGATGACTTGACATCAATTTGGTATGCTTCCATTTGTGTTGAGATGTTATGGCTAAGAGAGTCCTTACAGTGTCTAGTATTTCTTCTAGAGAAAAAGTTTCACCATAATCAATACTTGGTTGTTGTGAGAATCCTTTGGCAACAAGTCTTGCCTTGTTCTTTTCAATCTGCCCCTTTTCATTAGATTTAGTTTTGTAAACCCACTTGACACCAATACTTTTCTTGTGTCTGGGAAGATAAACAAGATCCCATGTCTTGTTCTTCTCAATGGAGTTAATCTCTTGGTTGATGGCTTGAACCCAATGTGGCTCCTTAGCTTCCTCTTTAAAATATGTGGGTTGACATGAAATTAATGCAAAAATATTGTATTGTTCAATGTCATCCAACTGCTGATGGATTTCTCTCAAACTTCGAGTTCTCTGATTTTGAAGTTAAGAGGATGAGTTTTTTCTAGAAGTTGAGTTACCCCGAGAAATTTTAGATTGTCCTTGTACCTACATTCTTGGAAGAGCAGGTTGATGTGTTTTTTTTCCTGAATTATCCATGTCTTCAGGAAGTGGCAGCATTGAATCTTGACTGTCCATAGGCTAATTTTCAAACTCACTCCAGAACTGATTTTCAAGAAATTTTACATGTCTGTTGAGAATTAGTTTCTTTGAAATTGGATTGTAGAGTTTGTAGTCTTTCGATGTTTCACTGTAGCCAGTAAAGATACATTTCTCACTTCTATCATCAAGTTTCTTCCTTAATTCATAAGGTATGTGAGCATATGTTATGCATCCAAATGTCCTTAGATGAGAAACATTTAGCTTTGTCCCACTCCATGCTTCTTGAGGGACCTTCATCTTGAGATTGGTGGTTGGAGATCTATTCAGGATATAAGCTGAGCATGCTACTACTTCAACCCAAAATGTATTTGACAGACATTTGTCTTTGAGAAGGCTTCTTGCCATGTTCATGATTGTCTGATTTTTCCTTTAAACCACTCCATTATGTTGGGGAATATACCTGGCTATAGTTTGCATGATGATGCCTTGTGATTTGCATAAATTTTCAAATTATTTGGAGTTGTATTCTCCTCCTCCATCTAACCTGATATCTATTACATATTTTCCACTCTGTTTTTTAGCTTCAGCTTTGAATTCTTTGAATTTTTCAAAAGTTTCAGACTTGTGTCTGAGAAAATAGATCCAAAATTTCCTGCTAAAGTCATCAATAAACGTTAGAAAATAAAAGCTACCACCTATTGAATATGTTTTCATTGGTTCACATAGGTCAGTGTGAACCAGTTCTAGGTTTTTTTTGGCTTGAGTGGAGGACTATGGAAAACTAGTTTTCTTATGTTTTCCAAGTATGCAAGACTCACATGGGGGATTTTTCTCTTTGAAAATAGGTATCCCTTTGACCATGGAGTGCTTCTATAGAAGACTTAGACTCTGAAAGGGTAGGTTTACAAATCTTGTATGCCAAACCATAGTTTCATTGGGGGTGGATGCACTTTGTGCATATGATTGGATCAAATTTGCAGTTCTGAGGGTCAGGGGAAACATTCGATTCCTGGTCATGTGGATTTCAGAAATCAATTTTCTGTTGGGGATTTTATCATAAATCCTACAGGATGATCCTTCAAAAAGTACCTTATAGCCATGTTCAATTAGTTTTCCTACACATAGCAGATTATGCGTCAGATATGGAACATGATAGACATTGACTATGTCTTTCTTTACATTTTGTTTAGTAAGAATAGGAACAATTCCTTTTCCTTGAACTTTGACTAAAGAATCATTTCCAAGTGTGATATCATATGAAATTGAATAATCAATGCATGAGAGTAAATATTTGTTACCTTTCATGTGATTGTTGCATCCATTGTCCAACAACCAGAGATCTTTATGTTGTTCTTCAGTCTTGTGGCATGAGAGAAACATACCATCTCAGTTTTCTCCTTCATGATTTGAGACATGTGCTCTCCCTGAGAGCTTATCTGCTTGCTTCTTCCGACATTCAGATTCATAGTCATGCCCAAAAGTTTTTTAGTAATAGCATTGTATGCTTGATTTGTCATTTTATCTTCTCCCTCTACCTCTTTGAGGCTGGAAATTCTGATTCTCGTTCTGTTGTCTGTAACCTTGGAAATTATGATTCTGGTTTTGTTGTCTGTGACCTTCATTTTAGTGATGGTTGCTTGGAATTATCCCTCTTCCTTGATGACCTTTTCCTTTGTCTCTCCCTCTGCTAAAAGAGAATTGAGTCTTTAAGGCATTGGCTATTGACTCATCTTCAAGATGTAGTCTGGTCTCATGTGTCAAGAGGGAACCCATTAATTCATCTGTTGAAAAATTTGATAGATCCTTGGATTGGATGGCTGTAACAACCATTTCAAATTTCTTTGGAAAACTTCTGAGGAATTTCTCAAAAATTCATTGATCAGGGAGGGCTTCACAAGTCAATCTGATCTGGTTTACGATTCCCATGACTCTGCTCATAAATTGATCAATGTTTCCGGACTCTATCATTTTTAAAGTCTCAAAATGCATCCTCAAGGTCTACAGTTTGACTATTTTGACCCTATTATTTCCTTGGTAAGCTGATTTAAGGATGTCCTAGTCCTGTTTTGAAGTAAAAACACTTGTGATTTTTGAGAAAATCGAGTCATCCATAGAATTTTGAATCCATAATTTGGATTTATTCTCTCTGTTCCTTTGTGTTTCCTGAGCAGTTCTTTGTTGGTTGGTCATGGCAGCAAGGTCTGTTGGCAAAAAGGTCTGTTGGATCTGGTTCCACATATCCAAGATCCACTTGATCCCATCACTCTTGTGCTTTCAAGAAGGATCTCATTCTAAGAGATCAAAACTCATAATTATTTCCAACAAGAATTGGTCCTTGAGTTGGTCCTAAATTGCTTGAGGTGGCCATCTTTGAATAAAAGAAAAATTAAAAAATAAGAAATTGTTTAAATATTTTTGTGCTTACTTGTTTCCTGTAGATAAAACAAGGTCTGTGAAGTTCTCTCAGTGACTTCGGACTGAAAAACATGGGGTATACCACTTCTTTAGCTTCGATCTAGCTAGATCTAACTATCCGAGCGCAAGATCTACAGATTCAAATCTCTGAGCTCTGTTCTTTAAAAATTGTAGCCTCTCTAATGGAAAAATTGGGCTATTTGAGTTTACTCGATAGCCAAAATAAATTTACAGTTTATCTTCTCATGTGACCGGGGGATGAGAACCAGGCACTTTGGGTTTTCACGTTTCAGGACTTCACGTTTTGAGATGTTGGAGGACTGCTCACCTCTCTTCTTCCAACTCCTGATTTTATGAAGTTCCTCCTGACTCCCAATTCACGAACTGGAGCCTAGCGAGTGCTAGATCCTTCCCTTTGACTTCCACGATGTGACCTTCAACTATGAGCTGGGGCCTAACTTCCGAGCACTTTGCGACTTCACGCTTCGCGTTGTCAAAAGATTGTTTGATTTCTTCTTCTGAAACCCGAACTTTTGCTTGCATCAGATCAACGATCCATGAATCCTCGTGATCTAATGATTCATATATCCTCTTCGCACTTTGGGACTTCATGCTTTTTGAAGTTGAGATTTCTCTCCCACAATTATTTCGATGTCCGAATCCTCAAATTCCTGGATCTGCTGCCACCTGTCAACCCTTACGATGGATGGTTCCAATGACTTCGTAACTTCGGTACTTCGCAATTCCACTCTCTTGTGAACTTTTAAAGGGTTTAGGCCTCATGAACCTTCCTTGGGATCCAATGGTTGTTGGTCCTCAGACTCAGATTTGACAGTTGTAACACATTCAACTTTCTTGCACATTCCTTTCCCTTTCTAAGCTTGATTAATGGCTCATATATTTTCACAGGGCTGATCTTACAACTGTTGAGCTTGTCTTTTGTTGTATCTGCAAAGACTTTCTTATTAAGAATGAATTTCATGAATATTTCACGAATTCTTTAAAAATATCACAGATCTTTAATTGTTTTTGACTTCTACAGCTCTACTTACTCGCATTTTATTTCTGCAACGATCTTTTGAGCGGATAGGCGGACTACAAACTTCTCTCCAAGAGTTGTGAAGAATATGTGTCTCGTTCTGTCGTTCACAGTGTAAGTTATGCGCTCTTCTTGCTAACATTGAGGATGCTCTCCAGGCACTTTGAAGAGGCTTACGTCCTAAGCTCTGACACCATGACAAAATGAGAACAAGAAGATAGAATTGGGAAACAAGAAAATGAGCAAAGCACAAATTGTATTGAGTATGTTGAGTATATTCAAAAAGGAAAAAGAGTTGAGCTAAATAGGATCAAGCAAATCAATATACAAAACAAGAGATCCTAACTAACTCATACAGCTGGCTAGGACAGTTGGTAGTGTACAGTCACACACTGTTGAGGTTATTGATATATTTAACAAATTTGAATAAAGCCAAGATTGCAAGAATGAATTTTTTCATTGCTATAAATTAAAATCTCCCATATGGTATCCATGTTTATGATGTTCCTTACAATTAAAAAATATATGTTGACTATAGTCAGGGTTCTATTATTTTTATCTCAGTGTCGATTACCCCAACAAATTCAAAAGGTGATTTTTCTTGGTCGAATTTTTGTTTTTTTGACCACTGGTTGAACTATTAGACTTCCAACCTGCGAGACATGATCCAAGGTTTTCTTCAATCGAAGTTTGTGAGAACAACATCCATGTTCTAGGAGCATCTTGAACAAAAAAAATCCAAAAATCAAGTCGATTTGTGCGACAATTCGACTTTGACGATGATTTTAACATAACTCTAAGTCGATCATATTTACTACATCGACCCAACCAACATCAATCATCGCGTACCCAAAAATCAAATATTTGGTTAAGGAAATCAATCGACCAACAACATCACTCATTAGTCAAATTTTCTTCTAGAAAATCTCCCAGGTCGATCGATCAACTACGGTGATGGGCTCGAACAAAAATAATTGCATGTAATTAAATCACCAATATACTAAATTGATTATGTCACCTCCATCTCACAACACCTGTGTGAATTTCTCATGCTAGCGATCATTGTATCCATGGAAAGAGTGGATGAATTTTTCATACTTGTTCAATGGTTCTGGGAAGTCATGGTCAAATTCAACACATTTCCTTATTGATTTCACTATGTCGACTTGAGATATTCATTCGATGATTTCTCATTTTTGCACACAGAATAGATGTGTTTCTAGAATATCGTCATCTACTCCAGTTGGGTCCTCCCATGGCGTTCTCTTTCTTGGGTCGGACGATTATATCGAATTCAAATTCTTGGAATAGTAATAACCAATGGGATATTTTTCCTTGATGAACAAGTTTATTGACTAAATATTTTAATCCCAGATGATCTATAAAAAAAAAGTGAATGTGTTTTCCAGTAAGTAGTGTCAGAGTTTATGTAAAATGAATATTCAATAAGGCTTCCCTTTCTGTGGTTGAGTAATTTCTTTATGCTTTAATCAACTTCCTACTAGCATAGTCTTCGGGTGTTCAATTATGTCATTGCATGGTTGAGAAAATAACTTTTGAAGAATAAACATGGACATGAAACCTTCTTGACAAATCAGAGAATTTTAGTATGGGGGATTTGACCATTTTTGTCTTTAAAATTTTGAATGAGTACTGGCAGTATTGACTACCATATGTCTCATGAAGATTTTAATCTATTTCTTATTTACACATGGCTTCAAGTCAAGGATGATTTTGATTTTTTCCATGTCGAATTTTACACCATCCTTACATACCACATGGCCTAAGAGAATGCCAATTGGTGTGGAAAATATGCACTTCTTAATATTGAGAGACAATTGGATTTGTTTTCATCGCTCCAACATTAATATGAGCCATTGTATGTGGTTTTTGAATAGGTTGTATATAATCCAATATTCGAAGCAGACAACTATTGTTTTGTAGATGTATTCTTGAAATGATTTTAATACTATTCTTGAAACCACTGTTGGGGCATTATTTATCCCAAATGGACTTACCCTATAGGTGAAGGAGAAAAATTCAGAGAAAAATGTTGTCTTCATTTGATCTTGTTTAGCTATAGGCAATTGATTGTATACAGAAAATTCATCTGTGAATGAGTAACATTCATGACCTGCAACTTCATTAATTATTTCATCGAAGAATGGAGTGGGGAACATATTCGTTAAATTTAGTTTGTTGAGATATATGAAGTTGACGCAAATTATTAACTTTGTAGGTTTGTGATTCTTCGGTTGAACCACCATAGGAATTTCCCATTCTTCTTTTTCGATTGGATATATGATATTTCCTTATAACATTCCTTCGATTTCCTTATAAACGACGGGCTTGTAATTGTGAGCTAATTTGTAAGGTCACTTTTTGATTGGATTTTCTCCAAGAATGAGTTCAATTTTCATTTCTCCCATTTCATCTGCACATGATTTTAGATATTTATAGTCTCATGAAAATGCATCTTGATATTCTTTGAGTAAGTTGACTATGTCGGTTATCTCCTTCTCTGTCCAATAGTCGCCTACTTGTTCCATTTTTGGTCGTTAGTCATTTGATATATTGAAATATTTTGTCTTTAATTCAACATTCATCCACTCTAGTGGTTTTTATTCTTCGAGATCTCGATCCCCTTCTTCGATTTTGGTGAAGCTCACCAGAACTTCAGGATGTTCAATTTCCTCCTTTTCTTTCTTAGATATTTTTTATATTGATTTTACATGGTTTTTCATCGTTGGGTGGTCACTTTTCCATCAAAAACTCTAGCCATGATAGGTTGTATTTTCCATATCAATATTTTTGTTGTCGAAAAAAGGTGGCAAGATGATGTGGATCCTTTGTCAACCATCATCTTCCCTTTTTCCTTTTGTATAGTTGGTGTCAGTTCTTCTAGGAATATTTTAATTTTCTATGTTGTTTCTCTTAGATGTTTCTCCTCCGGAATAAATTTGAAGTATTTGATAAAATATTCTTTAATGTCATACCAATTGAGTGTATGGCCACATGCTTCTTCAATTTTGTACCATTCGTTTGGAATTTCATCTATTGTTGTTGGAAACATGTGTGGCCATACACTTTCATTTCTATATCCTATTCTGTGCTATTCATTCTCATAACGGTGGATATATTTGATTGGGTCATACCCAACCTTGAATATAGGGATGTTGGCTTCTTCAGATAGTTTCTTTTCTCCAAAGTGTTCTAAAAAGTAAGTGGATACAGTTGTCCACATTTTTAGTCTTTGGGACTATGTTTTCCACCATCTTATGGCTTGGCTTGTGAAGGTTTCTACCATGCTTTGAGTTCTTCCTTCTTCTCCGACATATTTATAAACTTCCTTGACATGCATGATGAAACATTTTGTTCGTTGTAGTGTAGCATATGTTTCATCATGTTTTATGTCTGAATAAGTGAAGGCGTTTGTTGAAGTCTATTTTCATACACTATAGATAATACTTGAATTGAATAACATATTTTGGAAAGTTTAATTGAGATGGATTTGATGGTCCAACAATATTTTAAGTGTGCTTCACAATTTTTTTTCTTCAGTTGTATAGATTTGAGTCAGAATTGTGTGCAACCAAAAGGGGGGATTTTGATGAGATTTATATTTGTGCGTTTGGTTCAACATAATATATTTTTTCATTGATTATTTGGTAAAGACATCACACTTCTTCATCTAATGAGTCACTCCAAGGTTTCCCTTCACTAGGGTCCACAAGAATTATTATTTTTCTCCCATTCCCTTTTAACTTGATTCTATCCTTTTCGAGGGAGATATTTTCTTTCATTTCCCATCCCCATGACCGACCAACAAGTGTTGCATATTTTGGAATTCCATTGACTAAGTCGAGTACCTCGAAGTCGACTGATTTCAGTATACCCATAATATAAGTTTCCACATTTCTGAGTATACCAATAGGCTCTATTAACCTTTGATCTATTAGCTTTAGGTAATTTAGTGTTAATTCTAATGAAGGTCGACCCAGTCGTATCCATGTATCACAAGGTAATATATTTACTTGTGATCCAAAGTCAACGGTTTCCTAGTTAATCAATACCCCATGAATTTCCAAGTCAATTCATGGGTTATAATCTTTATTCTTATAGGAAATTTGTTGGACATCCTTATAAGGTCTTTGTCCTTCTTTACACTCTCTTAGTATATTAATTGGATCCATCAATCAACCAACTGAATGATTTATTAGAATTTTTGAATAATTTAAGTGCTTCCCTCATAATCTGTTCTTCTTTGTCTGGATTTGGAAACTAACTAGACTTCCATGGTCGTCGATCATGTAAGGAAATATTATCTCGTCCTGCACCCGATCTAGTAACGACATGTAAGTTCTTTGAATTAAACAATTATTCTTTCGAGACTACATGTAGGAGTTTTACATTCCTTTTGGTCATGATATTATCAAGTAATATTGGAAATTATTCCAGTGAATGATCACCGATGCCACAAATATTGCAAAATTTCAATTTGACCAGGTCTTTTATTGGGAAGACAGGGCTAATGTGGTCATATTTATAGAAATTGTGATAGTAAGGTTGACCTCGACCTCGATTGTGACCTTGGTACCTAGCTCGACCATGGATTCCTCGATCTCGACTATGACCATAGTAATCAGTTCTTCTCCCGTAGTCCTTATTATGATCATTTTCTTCTGTATGACATACTGTGTGTATGTTTGTTCTATTTTGTGTATTTATTCAACACTTAAATGTTATGTGGATGTGAATTTCACAAATATGGAACCACTTGGTATTTTTCAAGTTGTGTGGAAAATCTTGTACAATATGGTTGGTCAAGGTTTCAAATATGTTACAATATATTTCCGCTTGTACTCATCATGCATATGATGCTTCTAGTACTTGATCGTTGAGGTTGCAAGTATCTTTGGTGTGACCATATTCACAGCATGTGGTACACCACACCTCGCTTCTTCTTAAGGATATATTTTTAATGGTTTGTTGTATATGTTCTATTTTTTCTTCTATCCTTTATGTCGATGAGGAATTCGATGGGTCGTCATCATCCAACTCAACACACTGTGATGAAAGAGCATCGCCAACATCAAACGAGTCAGCGTGGAAAACAAAGGATAGCTGGACAAGCCCAACCAATTTTTTGAATTTTCCCTTGAAGTTGATGCGCCAAATATAAATGAGATCATTTAATGAAGGCGCCTTGGTATAATGTAATCATACCTTGAGCACCCTGCTCTCATCTGAAGTAGATGGAGGCATTTATAGTAGTTAATCCAGGTAGATAGAAATTTAATTCTAGATTAGACTGTTTGAGAGCACAAGAGGGAAACGGGATATAGACACCCTCATTGTGCATTGTAACATAGCTAGAAGCATTGGAGCATAGAAGAGAATAAGAGAGTTGTGTAGAAACACCCATGTATAGTTATTTGGATTAATACACCCATGTATAGTTATTTGGATTAATAGAAGTAGTTGATTCAAGTTCATGGCGTTGTGTTTTTTCTCTGTGTATGTATGATGAATGCTATGCTCATGAGTATTTACTTCCTGTTATTAATTTGTTTTACATGCTATGTATGAATGATTTATTGTTAAGTGTTTGAAATCTGAGAAAGGAAGTAGAAGAAATGAGTTTCAATTGTTTCTCTATCTGAGCAAGGATTCCTGCAAGGAGTGCAGTTGAAGTCGTCTACAAGGAGTGCGTTGACAGAAGGCTCAGATAGTTTAACTCTTGTTCTCGATCACCCAGAATTGAAATTGGGTTATAGGATTCATGCAAGGAGTGCGCAGGCTAAGGAAAGTCTCAGTTGTGAATCTGAGTGAAGAATTGAAGGACTGTTATTGCAGGTGTGCGCAGAGTCGAAAGAATTCAACACTTGGAAGTGTTCGAGGATTGCGGAAAGGGGTGCGTGCAAGAGTCTTCGTGGAGACTCAGAAATGTGTGAGGCTAAGGAAGGACAAGTCTTCCAAGATCGTCGAAGGGAAGCACAAGGAGTTTGTGCCGTGAGAGTGTTTGAACAGGCGCTGCAAAGTTACGCGCAGGAGGACCAGTTTTCACAGAGGAATACTGGGTTCAAACCGTAGAAAACATCAGAGAGGAAGAGATCAACAGTTAGGATCTTGTGGAGAATATTTGAAAAAATCCCACCAGCCGTTGGATCTGCCAAAGAAGCAAGGCAGTTACGGCCACGTTCGGAGTTCAAGATCCAGGGGTCGTGAGTCATTGGATTGTTGATCAGTTACCCATCAGTCGTCTGATCTGACAGGAGTTTCACAGGGTTTAAACCCTCGTGAGCGGAGTAAGAACCCCAAGAAGCATCGAGATATCGAGGCGTCGGGGTTTGGGAAATCGGGAGTCACGAGAGAAGAAGATCAGGAATTTTCATGGTAAAATTCCTGGGAAGGATCAGAGCCGTCCATTTCTGGAGACGCGTGGCGGACATCAAGGCGTCGGGAGTCGGGATATCGGAATTCCTTTGGATAGGAGAATGGGTAAGTCCACCTTGAAACTCCGACACAAATATGGGACGTCCATATGAGAGAGGATGCGTGTCACGTGATCGTCCATTCCAGAGATCCGAGCACTAGACATCGGGATATCGACGCTCGGGAAATCGAAGTTCCTAAGGTCGTGAAAATCGGGACATCACAAGTCTCGAAACAATGAGGATTGATCTGAACCGTCCATTCACTTGGGACGCATGTCAGAGATCTGAAGGGAGTCAGAGTTCGGCATTTCGTGATTCCTAAGGACAAGGCGTCCAGGACATCAGAAGTCGCAAAATCCAGAGAGTTAACCAGGACCGTCCATCTGGAAGGGACGCACGGCAGCAATCAGAGCCATCGGGGAAAGTCCCGACAGGAAGTCATCTATCGGAATTTTGGTCATCAGGATATCGGGAATACTGGTGACAAGAGGTTTGGACATTTCAGAATCACGAAGTCTGAAACCCCGACAAGGAGGAAGGTGTCATCGTGGGGCCAACTGTCAGCATATCGGAGAAGTGGGAAGTGTCGTTTAAGGGGCCAGCTATCAGCATAGCGGAGAATCGAGATTCGAGGGATGGCGAATCCTGAGGACATATGTATTTGGACATTATAAAGTCTGAAACTCTAATGGGAGGTATGCCTGCGGTCATATAGAGGAGGTCACGTGGACCAAGAGTCTAGCCTGGAGGGCTAACGGAAATTGGAGCGCATCGGGATTTTGAAGCCAAAAACCCCGACGAAAGGTAAGACTACGGTCACGGGGATAATGGTCATATGGGCCAGGAGCCTAGCTAGGAGAGCTAGTGTGTAAAGAGCGCGTCGAGATTCAGTGGATCGCAGATCCTGAGGACAAGTGCATTTTGGCACTTGAAAGTTCGAAACCCGGACGAGAAGGAATATAAGGCTGCAGTCTTATGGAAGGTGGTCACATGGACCAGGGCATAGCCAGGAGGGGCTAAGACAACAAAGGAGTGCATCGGGATATTGGAGGTCGATACATTGGGAGTTTGGAAACCCTGAAATACAATTCTCTATTCTTCTGGCGTCGAAGAGAACAATGATCGGCCTAAAGACTGTAAAGGGCCGAAAATATCTGGGGGTCCATTTCGAAGGAGATTCCAGTGGGAATTAGAAGAGCCATTCCGGCTTGAGGAGGGAAATTGAACGATCCTTAAGACCGGGAGGTCAGGCACGGGACCTGCTGAGGTAGGTGCTCGGGTGGATGCCATCACACTGTGATTTTTTTAATGAATATTCTCATGAGGTTATCTTGTAGAGTCGTAATGGATTTCTAATTCGTTGTATCAATATAGCTATGTACCATTGTACTAGTATAATTTGATCGATTGTCAATGGTCTTTGGCTAATTATATTCTTAAATATTTTTTCGTATTCACGGACTGAATTGCCTCGTCATTGATTTATTTCTTTCATTTTTTCTGATTTTGAACGGTTCTAATTTTCTGTGAAATTCATGAACCATGTTAGAGCATGGTGTCAAAGAGAGGAACCAATATGTGCCATCTTCTTATATTCATCTGACATGTCTGCTACTTCCTAAAAAATTTCACTTACAAACCAATTTCTTCTTGGATCCTCATCTCCTTCATAAAGAGAAATATTATTGAGTTCCATGGTTTGTTTTTTAAGAACACTATATTTTTGTGATCCTTGACTTATCACACTTTTTGACTAGGATGTTGGGTTCTTAGTTGGTTTTTGTTATTCTGACTTGTTTGTAGGTCAGTGTTTTGAAAGATGGTATGTTAAAAGTAAATTCCATTTGATGCCTTAAAATGGCTCTAGAAGGTTTCAAACCCCAATTTTCTAGACTAGGACATACCATTAAAATGACCCTGGAAGTTGATTCCTTCAAATTTTTTGACTTTAAAATAATTGAGATAGATGAAAAATAATATAATGATCCAATCCAGATCATGCCTCTCTATTTAGGGATGATTTTGTTCCGCAAAATATTTATTGAATAAGGTGAGGAAAGTTTTCCTCTACCTTCTCCCTAGAGTATCAATTTTCTTTTCCTGGAAGTTATCCTTTCAAGACAATTTTCCAAATGTCATGTTGCCCTTGTCTTTTAGTTATAGATTTCTTCTGCAAAACTATGTCCTCTTCCAACTCTACCTGATCATCTTGTGCTAAGTCCTCTATGGAAGGTAGGAAATTCTCCTCTTCTTGATCCAACATGGAAGGCTCGTAGAGTTTGAGATTCTCCACATTCACATGTTAGGATATTTATACACTTAGGAGTTAGCTAAGATCAACTTGGTATAATGTGTCATTAGATTAAAGTGTGTTTCTTTAGTATGCATCAATATGCATTTTTAGTTATGTAATTCGATGGTCATGATATGTTCTACACATAGATTGATTTGATGAATCATATTATCCTTTCTCTTAATGGATACATTGATTTTTGGCTTAGCACCTTATTGGCCCATGCTCTCTATTTTAAGTGCATGGAGGGTCATTTTCCAAAGATCGATTCTGAGAAAATCTCTTGTAATATTTAAATTTACATTAATAAATTTCCTCAAGTGGACATGTTGGCTGGGGCTATGGATGTTTCCCCACATTGGGATGTTACCACATAAAAACATCAATGGATTTATCTTTGATATGGTTTGGTGAGTCATTACTGAAGGTGTTCTTCCTCTATTAGAATAACCTGTGTTGTGTTGAGTAAATGTACATGTATGGGGGTAGTCTAATTTTGTAGGCATTATCTCCCACCTTCTCCAACATCTCAAAATCTCCATACCACATAGCCTTTATCTTCTTACTGGGAACCTATAATGTTTCCTTGTTCAACTATAAGGAACTTTTGTCTCTCACTTTGAATGAATTCTTGGTTCTCTGTAGATCATGTATGGCCTTGGATTTTTCTATGACTTCTTCAATGTTTCTTGTACTTGCAAATGTATTTTGCTAATCTTCTCAACACATTTTTTTTTCTCTCAATGTATCTCCTGTGAGTTTCTCCCTCACTCCTTTTTTTTCCCCATAGACAACATACAAGGGTGAAGATGGAAAATATACAAATAAATTTTTAAAAGGTGACTTACTAGTGGAAGTGTGGATTGATATATTATAAGAGTGTTGTATGTAGATCATACTTGCATCCCAACTCTTCAGATACTTATGATTGTAACCTCTCAAAAGTTTCACCAAATTCTTGTTGACTACTTATTTCTTCCCATATGTTTGTGGATGGAATGTTATAGATCTCTTCAACTTAGTTTACATCTTCTCCCACATTGTAGTCCAAAATGTATTAAGAAATATGGTATCCTATTTGATATGATTCTCCTTGGTATCCCAAATTTCACCCGTACCTGTTCAAATAACATGTTTCCTACTTATTTTCCTTTGATGGTATCTTTACAAGGAATGAGAATGCACATATTGTTGAGACTATCAACTACCACAAATATATAGTCATTTCCCTTCCCAATTGTTGGTAAACCTCCGAACAAATCCATGGAAATGATTTCCCAAGGTCGAGTGGGTGTAGTTAAGGGATGGTATAGACCTTATTTCCTTTTATTGGGATTTATGGTACAATAAAGTATACATCCTCTAATACATTATGCTACATATTATTTCATTCTAGTATAGTAAACATACCTCTGTAAGTTGGAAACTTTCTTCCCAGCACAAAAATATCCTGCAACCTTGGAGGAGTGAGCCTCTCTTATAAGATACAATCATTCACCTTTCAAGATATAGATGTTGTCACAGATGTATAGTAACCCATTATATAAATGATAGTCAACCGTTTGATCACCTTATTCTATATGAATCTGGCTTTGTAGCTGCTAAAACACCTACTTGAAGTACTACCCTTTTGTGTATGCCTCTATATATGCATCATGGGTAAGAGGTTCCATGTGCATTAGAGTTCCCAAAGTTGTAATCTTCGATGTGGGTGGACTTAAAATAATTTCTTCCAACCCTTTTGTATTTCCCTCATTATACTTGATGAATAGATGAATCTGGTTTGTTGTAGCTTACTATAGGATTGAAAATATTGTAGTGGCTAGTGATATGTGTGGATGATGGTCTCCTTTCCCATCTAAATTTGATTCCACTTCTTGGTATCTTGAACCAGAGACTAATGTTACTTATCATAGGTAGGGTAGTTGAGAACTGCCCAATGAAATATTTCATAATGATAGTATTACCCCACGTTCCTAGGGTTAATTAGAGGATATCATGTCCCATGGATCACAGTGGAGACAATCATTTAGACCATGATGATGATAAACATGTCCAAAAATGGAATCCCAAGATCCCCCGTCATTTACCTCTTACAACTATATATCAACCAAGATACAGCAAGGTAATCACATCAAGCAATTCAACATATGGGAGATGGTAAGACAATGTCACCATGAGGTATGTTAGTCCTTCTTTCATGTGAAGTGTGGTGCTTAAGTTTTTGGGCATGTGAACAACGATCATTGGTCGAAGTTGGATAATGGATCATTGGCTTGGGAAATTGTGTTTGTTTCCTTGTTTCACCTTGGTGGACATATTCTATTCCCTATTCCCTTTTTATCACCTCCCAAGGAAAAGGGGTACTACTGGGGGAGCCTCACAAGGGTAACATTCCATTCCCCACCATACTTAAAAATTTCCATCCTGGGGCCTCTCATAGTGAACTAAACTTTGGTAATAGGTCATGGTCCATTCTTTGAGGAGAAGAAGGGGCTAAAGGCCCAAAGTTTTATGTAGTTGTTATATATGTATATTCCATGTAAAAAATGATAAAGGACACCTATAAAATCCATAGGAAATCTTGATATCTACCCCCTATAATGGTAATTTCTCCTTGTCCTAATCCAATGAATGCACGATCATAACAACACCATATCCTAGTAAGAAAATGAAAGAAAAAAAGCTTCAAACCTATAAAGAGGACTTTCAAAATAAATAAATGGGTATCAAAAGGAAATTAATGGGTTCAAAATGAAAAAAATAACAAGGAAAGATTATCTCAAGAAGAAAACACTCCCTCTATAAATTCTCTCATATAAATGGATTTAATGACACCATAAGCCATGAAGTAAGCCCTAATTTCTACACTATCACACTTACTTATGAAGGGTTTCTTTGTTTCACTGCTTCCCTTGGGATCTATCCCTCTACCTGGGTTTTTTATTTATTGTCTTGGTTGGCACACCTAATAGGTTTGGATGAAGGTCCTCACATATTCAAACTGGCTAATTCAAATGAGGTTCTGGGATAGTGTGATGCTTGAATGGGATATTGAGGTGAATTGTTTACATGGATTATATCTTAAGTAACAACTTACTTTCCATGATTTAAGGAATAATATCTCTTTTAAAAATTCATTTACATTGTCTTAGACTCTTCTTTTTTATGGATGGACCTAACATGGTTCTTTAAGGGATGTCCTCAGTTTTCACCTAGGACATTGTGCCATTATTAAAATAATTTGGCATGTGTGACGCAGAGCAGTTAGTCATCAATTGACTTTCCACCTTTAGACATGATCTCTCACATCCTCAGAACCTTGGATGATGGAAATATGGGCTTGGTTTGATATGATTTAGTCATGATGGCACACATATGAGATGAAATCCCATGGATTATTACTCACAGGATGGAGGACCTTCCAACATTATACAACCAAAGATCATGTAGAGAATAGATGCAACTCCCCCCACCTTGGACGTAGTTCCCTAAACCCTTGATGTTACGAGGAAAATCACTCTATGGCATGGGGTAAACCAAAATAGATGGGATGACTGTAGAAATAAACTCTAGTCTCATGTATGATATATAAAAAAATATGTTAACAAGACAAGATAAAGATCCTACCTCATCCAGATGTTCGAAGAATACCACCTTTGATCACTCAACCCAAAGCTATACACCTCCAACTTGTCTCAACAACCAATATACACAAGCATATGGTGATAATATATATAGTTATCACATATAATATCATAATCCATTAATATTCATAACATATATTCCCATGGAATAACAATTCAAATATTTTCAAGACATTAATTGGACGAGAAAAGAGTATTTCTATTAAAATATGATCAACAAAAGTGTATGAATGACAAACTTCTATGTAGGCATGTCTCAGAACCGATAATATAAGTCCCTTCTAGCTAGGCCTCCACCACTTCAATGCTCTAGAAAAGGAAAGCTCATATAAGAGAGATAATGAGGTTCTCCATCAAAGAGGGAAGAGCTTGGGGGATGAACAAGGTGTTCAAACTTAAAAGTACAAAGGGATGAAAAATCAATATGAAGTGAATAATTTCTTCAGAGTAACTTTCCTCTCAAACTTGAATAATATCCCTTCTTCCACAACTTGGAGATGGCCCATTTATAGCCTTCAAATGGAACTGAAGATCCGATTTGGAACGTTTCTAGTATATGGAAGGTCAAGGATCATGCATCTCGTGACGTGACATGGAAACCCGAAACCATTTTTAATTTTGGGCACAAAACCCGATATAAATGGGTTGTAATGGTGAAACCTATGTATACACATGTTTCATATCTGTTAGGGCATGTATATGTGGAAAAATAAAATTTGTATCTCTAGGAATTGCAAAAAGGGACTTCAATTCTGCATAGGGAAATGGAAAAGGACTTCTAAGAAAGTTGCATGGGGTGAGGAAAATATTGCTATAACATATTCCCCCTAATGTGTGAGGTCAGAGGAGTATCTACGATGGACAAAATACATTATAATTCCCAAAAGTGGAGTAATGAAGAACCGACTAGACGAACTAGTTTTTGATCAGAATATTACAATCCACAATGACTTTGTGCACATGGATGCCAATTTGAATTACACTGCATATTCATGTGGAAATATACCAAATAGTTGTTCATTGCAATGAATATGCAATACAAAGGTAGATACATGCCATAGGTTGTTATAGTCATGAATAAGTCCTAGTGAAAACTAGTCTCAAAATCAATTTGAAGATATTTGTTTACAATTGAGTACAATATGATCTCCCATGGTCATTGAAGTAATATAGGTATTGGTCCAATGAATGATAGCAATAGCTCAGGAAAGTTGTGACTATGAACTAGTCTTCTACATGATCTACCAAAGGTGCAATTCTACATCATGTGACTAAAGGAGTTGAGGTCAAACACAATAAGACATTGTTTGATTACCAGTCATTACGGTATATCGTTAAAAAATGTGAAACAAACTACCGATAATGAAAGTAGGTATCAAGACACCGAGTACATTCTTACAAGTTTGAATAAAGGATTTGAGGTCCAACACTTGAAGAATCCATCGATTAGAAGACATTGATGTATTCCCAACTGTCGATGGCGAGAGAACCTTCCACTGATGATTGCAAGCCTCTAGGTACTCATAGGACTCTAGGCCTTGTTTCTAGAATAGATGAGTTGAATTTGATGGAAAGAGACCCACTGAAAGGAGATCATTAAGGAATAGCTCATCAGTCAACACAAGGAAGAAATAAGTAGCTTAATGATTTGTAGGAACTCAAACGAAGAACATGTTCATGAATCAACAACCTTGTGTGTCTTTCGCATGCACCAGATGTAATAAGTGCATGAAAACGTCCCTCTGAATAGAAGCCAACATTGAAAACTGTCTAAAAAGGAGACAAAACCACCAATAAATATAATGGCATCCAAGACACTGGAAGAATCTCAATGTGTGAATATATTTCTTGCCATCAAACACAGGGGAAACCCCTAAGTCATCAACCAATGAGGAGATGTCGACTGTTGGGTTCAAGGTTACCTACCCATAATGAAAGTAGGACTAGGGTGGATGGTAGGACTACAACTTCATGTAACTATGATATACACTAAGGGTATGGAAAACATGCATAGTCAAGAGTTATGAGAAATTTCCAACACAAGATGATAGACATCCTTTGAACAACAACATGAGACATATGGAGGACTTTGGCAGCATAGACTTGATAATGAAACATTGTGATGCAGGAGGCACCAATCAAACTCTCCATGGGGACTGGAAGAGTAACCAGTGGAGGAGTAAACTATAAGTAATGAACTCAACTTCCTAAGGTCATGCTAAACCCAAACTTTGGATGACAATTGGAATCAAAATCTTGTTCTTTATTCAAATGCGACACGACTGCTACCAATATGAGATAATATTATTTTCCCGCTCATATGTTTTTGTTTTTTCATAGAAAAATGAATGTTATGATACAGAGGAGGAAAATAGTGTCACAAGTAAGCAACTAGTTCCAATAGTGGAACATACCTATTCTCAATGCAAGGAGGTGCATGCAAGATATGGACACTCGGGGGAATGTTTCTTTGTAGGGTACAGGGTGTCAAGATGCAAAGGAAATAAACAAGGCTCTACTTGGATGATGATGCAAACTGTTGAGATGATAGGCTTATAATGGGAAAGTGAGAACCAGAAATAGGTTCAATACTACAAGCAAGAGAATGAGATGAAATTACAACTTAACTCTAAAGAATGTCTTTTTCATAAATTTTAGTCCCCTAGGCCCGAAAAAGTATAAAATAATACCCATGATAACTCTTCTATCCACTTGTGGCTAGAGTATTCTTTTTTCAAAATTAGACTACTTGGTCCGAAAAAGGGTTAAAATTACGCAAAATAGATGTTCTTTTAGATCCAATTAATGAGTGTGAAAGAGACAAGTTCACTCAACAATCTTTTCTCTTTTTGAGAGAGTCAGAAAATAGCTTAAGAAAGACTTGGGGATGTTTTTCTAAGAAAAATATCATGGGGGAGGCCATGGATCCCATGCAGGAATTCTATCGAAAGTCAACAACTCATAGATAGCCGACACAAGCTTGGGAAAACCTAAAGCTTTCCAAGTCGAGGAGGATAAAATACTTACAGAGGTTACCTTATCTACAATATATAGAATAATTTCCCTTATCTAGAAGGGTGTAGAAGAAGGAAGTAGAGGCTCTACAAGATCAGTCCAATCAAAGGAAACCACCCTAGGACTTGGAGGGAGCGTACTCGAAGAGAGTGGAATTATCGCTTGTTCGGAAGGTATAGGACTAGAAATGCTAAGGACATGGTCGAAATATGCATCACTCTCCAAAATAAGAGTGGGATTGACCAAAGTTTGCATCGACATTGTCACTTCCTTATACTTGTCACTCTCTAAGAGAAGAGCAATATTGACCAAATATTTCATCGTCACGACCACCTCTTCAACTGTTGGTTAAATAGGATGTGAGACAACAAGGTCAAGAAATGCGTTACCCCCCAAAATAGGAGTGGTGTTAGCCGAATATTTCATTGACATGACCATTGGTTGAACAAGATGTGAGACAACAAGGTGAAGAGACGCACCACCCCCCCAAAAAAGAGGAATATCAGCCAAAGATTGCATCGACACGACCATTTTATCAACCAAAGAAGGACTACAATGTTGGGAAACCAAAGAAGACTCAGAACCCGAAGGGCCCCCGGGAAAGGACCACGCTTATTGTACCACAACAGTAGTAGGGCGCAAACAAGTAAGGTGATATCCTTTGCAAAGCCTAAAAAGGAACTTGGGATTATGTATTATACATCTAGAATTCTCAATCGTATGAATTCTCCCATCATGACTTGCAATGGCCTGTGACATGCTCCCAGCATGACTTGCAGAGGCTAGTATAAAATATCCAACATGACTTGCAGAGGTTGGTGATAAATTCCCATCATTACTAGTATAGGTTGGTGACAAACCTTCAACATGACTAGTAGAGGTTGATGATGGATCCCCAACATGACTAGAAGAGGTTGGTAATGTATGTGTAGTGTGATTAGAAGTGACTTGATTTGTGCCCCCAACATGAATTGCAACGGCTAGTTGCTGGTATTCAACATAACTTGCAGAGGTTGTCGACCAATCTCCAACATGACTAGAAATAGTTGGTGATATAATTCCAGTATGACTTGCAGTGACTAGACTGGCAGTGGTCGGTTGCAACATTTGAGACCAAGGTTTCGGGAAAGACTGGTTTTGAGAAATTGCAGGTCAGGAAGGGTTCTTGTAACATCCCCAGCCACCCGTAGGCCAGGGGATGATACCTTCAAGCCCACCCTTGGACTTCGTACTCTTACCAATACCTTCTTTAATTAATAAGAATGCATAAGATACAATATTTAGTGACATGCACAACATATCCAACAAGCATGCATAATCTGAGATTTAGTTAAACGATAATTAAAATAAACAACGAAATACATTCATACACAGATAATAATAACACAACAAAGAACACTTATCTTTATAAAAAGGAGACACCAACTGGATGTAGAACAAGGACGTTCCACCCAACCATAGACACCACTGCTACAAATCTCAACAATACTGTCACCCTCAATCCAGGGATATGATTCCACAAGGATGGTTCCATAATGTACTTGGGTTCCCAAACTAGTCAACTCTCAAGCTCTCACATCTTTCCCAGCACCCACAACAATCCAAGTACCCAACTCTCTTCCACCCAGCCTGTACCACCCAAGAGAATGGACCTCCACCCTTCTCTCCCACGTAGACCCTCAGGCAGTCCTTCTTCTTTTTCTAGGGCCTCGAGCACAACTAGTCTAGAATCTCAATGCTAGAACACTCAGGACTCACAATTTTGATCAAAACAGGGCATAGGCCAATGCATCTCAGACATGGAGACCCCAAGTCATGGCTAGATTGCACCAGTGACCATTACAACCAACTATCCCATGGCTAATATTGAGCAGTTTGGTTCCCTTTCCCAAGCTAAGATGCATATGTGGATGGATCAATGGATGGGTGAGTGATTGCACGAAAGTGCGTGAGGCAAATGAATGAACGTACATGAAAATCAACAAACAAGCCATCAATCGAACCCCCCCATCAGACCAGAGGTGGGTTTAAGTAACTTCATGGGGAATCAAGAACCTCCTAGCCTTCCTCAAGAAGCTCACATAACCGACCCCCTCCCTTAGGCAAAAAGGGTAATTAACACAGGAATAAACACTTGGCCCCTCAAGCCCCCTCTCTTGTGGAATCATATCCCCCTATAAATCTAGTCCTTGTCCATCTAGCAACCAACCATGTATTTATTATTAATAATGATAGAAAACATTACATGTCTTGGGTACACTAGCCTTTTAATAATTGTTTGGGCACCCTGGCCTCTCAGCATTGTAACAATACATTATTTAAAATGGGGGTTCAAAGCCTGGGGTGTTACATACCCTCCCCCTTATTTTGGCATTATCTACAACGCATATACAAAATAGATATCAAAATGTCAAATTTATTCAAAACGATGTGGGTAATCTGCCCACATGGAATCTTCATTCTCCCAGGTAGTATCTTTAGAACTATAGCAAGTCCACTGAACTTTTACCAACTCTATAAATCGATTATGAAGCATTTTTACTTTTTTGTCCAATACCCGCACTGGCTGAACCTATAAATATCCCTTCGTCTCTACCTGAATCAGATGCCAATCAATAACATGGTTAGGTTCATGAACATATTTATTTATTAAAGATACATGAAATACATTATGCACATTCATGGAAGCATGTAATGCAAGCGTGAGTGCAACTGGCCCTATTCTATCCAATATTTCAAATGGACCATAGAATCTGGCTGCCAACTTTGTACAACTACCTAGTTTCAAAGAGCTTTTCTTGGGCTTCCCTTTCAAAATTACATGCTCCCCTACTTTAAATTCTCTAGTTTTCCTGCTCTTGTTTATACACTTTCTGTCTATCCTAAGCTGTCTTTAAATTCTTCTTGATCTTAACCACCTGGTCTTCTATGCCCTTGAGCAACTCTAGCCCAAGTACCACTCTATCTTCTAGGTTGTCCCAGCGTACTGGAGTATCGCATTTCCTACCATATAAGGCTTCAAATGGGCTCATTCTTAATGGATCTTGATACCCATTATTATATGCAAACTCAACCAAGTGTAAGTAATCTTCCCACTTAGATGGCTTATCCATCACATACATTCTCAACATATCTTCAATTATTAGATCGACCCTCTCTATTTTCCCATCTTTCTGGGGATGATATGTTGTTCTAAAGTTTGTATTTGTGTCAAATCCTTTAAAAAATCCCCTCCAGAAATTGGAGGTAAACTTCGTATCTCTATTGGAGACAATTGTCCTAGGTATCCCATGTAACCTATCAATTTCCTTCATGAAAAATTATTCAATATTAGCCACTGTATGCGTTGTCTTCATAGGCACAAAATGAGAAGCCTTTGCTAATTTTTCAACCACCACCATGATTGAATCATGTTGCTTATTCATTCTGGGTAATCCTGTGATGAAATCCATGGTGATCACTTCCCATTTATTCTCTAGGATTGGCAATGACTGCAACAAACCCGTTAGGTGCCTATGCTCAGCCTTCACCTTGTGACATTCCATACATCGAGTGATGTAATCAACAACATCCTTCTTCATTCCGGGCCAAAAGAACTGGCTTCTTACTGCTGTAATCGTTTTCTGGTAATTGGGATGTCTAGCATAAGGAACATCATGCATTTCCTTCAGTACCAAATTTATCAATTCTCTAGAGCTAAGAACATAGATTCTATTTTTATGCATGAGTAATCCATATTCCTTTATCTCATACTCCTTTATTTTATATTGTACATATCCTTGCTGTAAGCTTTCCTTTACCTGTAGGTAATGTTGGTCTGTAACAAGACCATATAAGATTATACTCTTCAAGTCTGACTGATGCATACTAACAATAGTAGCATGCATGGTATGCACTCTTCTACTAAGTGCATCAACAAATTTATTCTCCTTTCCCTTGATATGTTTGATATCGAAGTCGTATTCACTTAAAAATTCCAGCGATCTTGTTTTCCTGGAATTCAATGTTGGTTGTTCAAAAAGATACTTTAGGCCAATGTGGTTTGTCCTTAATTCGAATTTCTTCCCCATAAGATATTGCCTCCACATCCTAAAGTCATGAACAATGGCATCAAGTTCCAAGTCATGCGTGGCATAGTTCCTCTCATGTTCCTTAAGCTTTCTAGACTCATATCCAATGACTTGTCCATTTTGCGTGTGGAGTCCCCCAAGTCCTCCCTTACATGCCTCTGTACATACCACAAAACTTTCCTTTGGGTTAGCAATATTTAACATAGGTGCACTAGTAAGTAATTCCTTCAATAGATTAAAGTTCTTTCCACACTTGAGCGTCCATTCAGATTTAGTTCCTTTCTTTTGGAAAGAAGTGATGGGATGAGCAATCTTACAGAACCCTACTATGAACCTTCTGTAGTAGCCAACTAATACCATAAAATATCTGACGTCTCACACATTTCTGGGTGTTGGCCATCTTATAATGGATTTGAACTTCTCTGGATCTACCATTATGCCCTGCTCTGAAATAATGTGTCCCAAGTAATGGATCTTCTTTCGATAAAAAGAACAGTTATTCAACTTGGCATACAACTGATGTTCTCTCAGTACTTTCAATACCAGTCTTAAGTGATGTTCATTCTCCTCTTCAGACTTAGAATAGATAAGTATGTCATCCAAGAATACTATGACAAACTTATCCAAATAATTTTTGAATATGTCATTCATTAAGAACATGAAGACAACTGGTGCATTGGTCGGTCCAAATGGCACCACTACAAATTCATAATGCCCATACCTGGTCCTAAATGTTGTATTATGAATGTCTTCTTTCTTGATTCTTACCTGATGGTATCCTTCCCTCAGTTCAATCTTTGAGAATATCTTTTCTCCTCTTAGCTGATCAAAGAGGTCATCAATTCGGGGTAGAGGATACTTGTTCTTTATAGTGCACTTGTTCAGTTGTTCTGACCATGTCATGGATTCTTCTTTTGGTTCCAGTGGCTAACTGAACCAAACTTGTTTTTCCAATTTTAATTTTCTCCAAATGTAATCTTGTTGGCATGTTTTACAGGAAGAGTGTGCTTTTCATTGATGGAAAGAATAGTAGTGACGATGGAAAACAAGAAAATCATAAGCTCACGAGGAGAAGCAAAGATATGAGATCTCAATCACCCGAATTTCCGTCAGCTGTCAGATCGAATTAAATGGAAGGACAGGATAAGAAAATATGGAGAGTTGTTGGATTTAATCCAAATCAAAGTTGCATCATAGAAATATTGAGCCATTTATCTAATATCTTGATCCAATGAACATCATTCGTTTCAGGTCTAAATATGTGAGGAGGTTACACTCCGGAAAAATCGCATTTCAAGAATTCAGTTTGAGATTTGAAATCCCCGAAGCCTGGAGAGTCGGAGAGCTGAAATACATTCTCGACCGTCAGATCATCCAAAGTAAGTCTTAGTCATAATATCGTCCAAGTAATACCTCAAGCATCATATCGTCCAAAGTGAATCAGGGTCATCTGATCCAGAGCGTCAATTTGAGATTTGAAATCCCCGAAGTCGAGAGAGATAGAGAGCTGAAATAAATCCTTGACCATCGAATCATCCGAAGTAATTTTTAGCCATCAGATCATTCTAAAGTGGAAGGACATGATAAGTTAGAATAAGGGCACGCTAATCTCAGTGCTCGATAATCAAGCACTCAGATCTACAGTCGACAGGGCATAATAGACTCCCTGACCTTTCTGGATTTAACCGTGGGGGGGGGGGTATCCGAGTTGGTAGTATTTTCCATGTGGGACCCTTATACATGTCACCTTCCTGTCAACTCGGACCCCCCTCACTCATTACCACTTACTTCCTAACCCCCCCTTTGATAAAACCACCAAACCACTCATACATATCACCTCTACACTTCGACGTCACACTCCACTACTCGCTACACATCACACTCTACTACCATTCTCTGCCTCCACACTCCACTACACTACCTATACATCTCACCCATGTTAGAAGACCACCTCAACAAGGAAATGTGGTAGACCATGTCAGCAAGGACATGTGGAAGATCACGATGGAAAGGACACGTGGAAGTAATCTGTATACTTCTAGGGAAAGTAAATTTTGAGACTTGATATTTCAGAAGTCCCGAGACCCGAAGGAGATATCAACTGTTGATCGATAAAGGGGCCACAGAACCATTGATCTGGTTGAAATGTCAAATTATCGAAGTAGATTAGAGTCGTCGATTGAGAAGGACATGTGTCCGCAGATCATTGATTATGGAATATTGACGTACAAAGAAAAGTAGGGTTTGAGATTTGAAACTCATGAAGCCTAGATCACGAAATAAATCTCATCCATTGATTTAGGGAGGTTAGATCTGATCCGCAAATTGTGAAGGAAAAAATCTGAATCGTCCGTTCAGGAGAACCGTCAAGATTGTGATATCGATGTTCCCATCGCATTACGGGGTCAGAACATGCCCAGGTCTTAATTTATCGTGAGCGGGAAGCAATTGAAACCATGGTTTTGGAGAAAGGGTATGTGGCAGCTAGAGGTGGATTGCGGGGAGAAACACAGTTGATCCCAAACCACTCTTGGATGTGCCCGCAATCATTCTCTTACGCAAGGAAATAGCATGAGGTCATATGCAATAGGGGGCTAATGAGAAAAGATATTGCACCCGCAGTCACATGGTTGCATGAGATCATCGCCCAGTCATATCGAAAGAAGGAGCTATCACTCGCTAATACCGAGATCATGAAGCACCTTTTAAATAGGCATGTGGTTACCACTGGTAGTCACGTAAAGGAAGGGGCTTAGAAGCCAAAGAAGCCAAAATTACTAAATGTAACTGACAGAGAAGACGAAGAGTTGGGACTGCTAGAGAAGCCATAAAATATCAGGATAATGACCACTGATGATGAACAGATTCAGAATAACTATCAGGGAATATGAAGAGCTCAAATGATTATCAGGAAGAGGACTCGATGTGAGAAAAACATGCAGAACATAGAGTATAGTGAGATTTTCTCCAAAGTTATTCCTGGGGGTAGGAGGATATGTGGTGTAGTACCTAAAGTGGAGATTAGAGGAACAGTGCATAGAATGTAGAGGCAACACAGAGAATAAAATATTGAAGAGAATATTAAGAGAGTAGTGTTGTGCGGAGGAAGAAAAAGAGTAGAGCATAGAAGCAGAAATATGTAGAAGAGGAACAAAGCATAGAAGATGAAGAAGGCAGAGGAGACATGGAGATGTAACATAACATATCGGAGACACAACAAGTAAGAAAAGTTTTATATATAAGGGTGGTAGGGTGGTGTTAGGGAGGACTGTTGTCCTCAAAGTTTCAAGTGGGTGCTTGAATAAAGGAATTTGTAGCTTCCATTTAGTTGCAGCCAGAAAAACCAGGGTGGTAGGGTGGTGGAAGGGAGAAACATTGTTCTCTATTATACAGGTTGGTGCTTCCTTCTAGTGGGTGCTAGAGAAACCAGAGAGTTGGTTCTCTCATCAAGTTGTATCTTGTTAAAGAAGAGGTTGTATCCTCATTTTGATTTGGTTCTCAAAGAAAGCTGATGTACAAAACTTAAAATACTACCTATCATTCAAAGAAGAAGAGGTTTTATCCCTTTATGGGTTTCCTCGTGAAATATCTATCTCTGTGTATATCATATTTGTGATTGGTGTTTGCTATTTCTATTGTTCATGTCTTTATTAATCTTGATGATCACTTGGAGAAGGTTAATAATATTTTAATAGGCATAAAATTGTTTAAGCACAGTAACAACTAATTCACCCCCCCCCCCTCTCAGTTGTCTTAGTAATTCCAACAAATCTATCCACTATCTTAGGATCAATGTAACAATGAATTTCTCCTGAATCAATCAAAATAGAAACTGAGTTATTTATTATCTTACCTTCCACCTCGATCATATTGGACTGGTACTCTTCTTGTCGAACATTTAAATCCGCATAGATTCTTCCCATATCTTTGACTATTGTAGCCTCTTGGATTTTGTGATATTCTTTGCATCCCCAACATTGGATTGGTGGTCTTCCAATTTTTCCCAAGGAATCTTCCTTCTTGAAATCTCCCTTAGCATACTGATCTTGACAATTTCTATTAGGCTCATTCCTATTGAAGGAAGGTTTTAATCCTTTCCTCCTCTATTCAGACTTCAAATTTTTCTTGTCCTTCCAAGATTTTTGCATGGATTCTCTTCCCTAGCCTTACTCATATAGGTATTTAGCCTTTCTAATGGCTTCAATCAAGGTCTTGGGCTCATCATACTTGATCTTTTCCTTATAAAAGGTTGGCATTCAACTTAGAAATCTTTGTATTTTCACTTTCTCATCACCAATGAACCTGACATACTTTAACAATCCCAAGAAATTCTTCTCATACTCTTCCATAGTCATGCTTCCCAACCTGAGTTCAAAGAACTCCTGCATTTTCTTATCATAGAAATGCTCTGAGAGGTACTCCTTCTGGAAGTACTTCTTGAACTACTTCCAAGTGATCCTACTTTCATTAACATGTTCTAATTTCTTAAGTTGGTCCCACCACATTGCAGCCTTCCCATATAAATGGTAGGTGGAAATCCTGGCTTCCAGGTTGGACGAATAGTTCTACAACTGAAAATATATCCTAAGCCCAAGAAACCATGCTTCGATATCATCTTCCCTTTCTCTTTCACCCTCAAAGGAAGGTGTCTTGAGATTCCTCATCTCTCCTTGCAAACTATCTACCTCTTGTTTCCTTCTTTGGTGTCTGATAGGAGACACCTTTGGACTTCTTACGGGATCATCCGATGCATAGAATTTTCTTTCTGAGTAAGGAGGTGAGTGGTGTCCATGAGCTCTGCTAGCACTTCTAGAATAACCAGCTCTTCCATGATTATCCATTCTTTCATGGCACTTTCCTTCTTCCTTTTGTATTGATTTTGATCCCTTCTTCATTTATCTTTGCAACACTCAAGCATTTATCTGAATTTTCTCTCTCATCAGTCTCTCGTTGTATTCTTTGTAGCTCCGAACTTCCATCTTCAGGCTTCTTACCATTTCTATTAACATTTCCTGCTCTCCTTTTCCATTGGACTCTGTCTTTTCATTACCAACTCTAGTATTCTGGCCTTTGACCTCCTTATCATGACTGGAAGCTCCCTCACCTTCTTCCATTTCCTCAATACGCATCCTGAGTAGATGTGTTTAAACCCCTTAATTCTACAAAATGTGCAAGCAACCATTTTGTTAAAATTATGCATATGATAAACAAAATTGCCAAACCATGCTACAGGTCTCTTTTTTTTTTTTCATGGAGATCATATCCCCATCCTATGAAAATAACAGTGTCCTATTATCCTTAGCTGACACAAAGTTTCATCCTGCGCAAGCAGTTCCTTCAAACGACCTTCCCATGTGACCACAACTAGAAACCGTGGATAAATCATTCCTTAGCACTTTTTTGTCTCGAATACCACCAATTCGTCCCTTAGCCCTCCTTCCCTCCACTCTCAATATTCATATGACCATGGCCATGACCCTGGGCTTAGCTAAAAAAATGCTTGTCCAAAGTTTCGGGACTTCAGAACTTTCAGCTAGGACCAGATCAACGATCCTCTTCCTCTTTCACGATCAATGATCGAGATCCACTTCGGGACTCTGCACTTCATGAGTCTCAACTTTCCTCACTTGCCTCCTCCCAGAATGATTTTACCTAGAGTTCATGATATTTTGATAGGTTTCCTCCCACAGATCAACGACTATGAATTTCTTTGGCTCTTCAAGTTTCAGAAGTTTCAAACTTTCCTCCTGAACGTTCTCCTAGAGTGATTTCACCCGAAGTCAATGATCCTTTGACGTGTGTCTTCTGGAATCAACATTTGAAATGTACTCCGACCTTCGGGACTTCGTGAGTTTTCAAACCAATGCAACCTATCACATCCTTCCCCACTAGAGTGCCCAGTCTCTAAACTGCACGATCTTTTTCCACGTAGAGAAATACTGGAAGTGGACATGTGTCACGTTGTAAATGACATTTCAATAATCCATATGCTGAAAACTTATTGACATGTGGCACACATCCAATGTGTCCATGTCATCCCAGGTGACGTCCGTAAGCCACATCACTTCGGGAATTCTAAGATCCACATCACCTCTAAGTGACATCATCATGCCCCATCACTTCAGCTCTTCAGGCTTGGGACTTCAGGATTTTCCATACTATCACACTTACAGTTCTCTTGAATTCTGATTTCCTGAACCTGCCAAACTGTCACCATATGTCTCCCTTATCGGATGACCCATATTAACCCTAGAATTTTGGACTTCGAAAGTTACCGCTGCAATTCCTTTGGGCCTTTGTACTTCGGAAAACTCAAACTTCAACTTTTTTCCGAAATGTTTTTATCTGAAGCTCGTGATCTATTGACGTGTGTTTCCCACGGATCAACACCTATGATTTTTTCGGGTATTAGTACTTTGGAGAACTCAAATCTCAACCTTCACTTTTCCCTAAAGTGCATGGATTTATGTTGTGTGTCCTCCTGGATCAGACAATTGCAATTCAATTCGGATCTCTGGGGTCCGAAAATATTAATTCTCAAGTTCTCCTTGCTCGCCTTTTCCTAGAGTGCTTTCACCCAGAGCACACGATCAGTTCACGTGTGTCCTCCTATGGATCGACGGTCCCTGACTACTTTGGTTATTCGGAGTTTCAATGATCGAGCACTAGAAAGTCAAATCACTGCATGTCTTTCAATTTGTGAGGGCATGCATCGACAATTTGGAGTAACCCTTTTTTCGCCTCGCAATTCTCCTGATGCTGACACGTAACCCCTTGGTGAAAATGTGGTTTGGATTGTGGGACCACCTTGGGAAATTATCTCATGTGCAACTTGGTTCCCTGCAATGCCTCATGTTTGTTGAACTCTCTCTCCCATGAGATCCAATGGTTATGACCTTAACCCTTGCTTCCTTTACATCGGATGACCCCTCTTCACCTATCCTTCGATCCAACAATCTTAGATATCTCTTGATCCTACAGTGGCAATCACTCTCGAATTTGAAGGGGGACGGTCACGATCCTTTGAACCCCTTACAACAGGTCTCTGACGATATAAATGCTATGTAGATTCTACAATGCCATTCCTCCTGAGATTTTCAACTTCACGGTCATAATTCAATCTCGACCCCGAGACTCTAACCAACAAACCCGAACCATATTGGCACGGTGTTTCAACCAGAAGCTCTGATACCAAACTGTAACATCCCCAGCCACCCACAAGCCAGGGGATTCTACCTTCAAGCCCACCCTTGGACTTCGTACTCTTACCAATACCTTCTTTAATTAATAAGAATGCATAATATACAATATTTAGTGACATGCACAACATATCTAGCAAGCATGTCTAATCTAAGATTTAGTTAAACGATAATTAAAATACACGGCAGAATACATTCATACACAGATAATAATACCATGACAGAGAACACTTGTCTTTATAAAAAGGTGACACCAACTGGTTGTAGACCAAGGACGTTCCACCCAACCATAGACACCAATATAAACAATAGTGTCACCCTCGAGCTAGGGCTATGATTCCACAAGGACGGTTCCAGAGTGTACTTGGGTTCCCAAACTAGTCAGCTCTCAATCTTTCACATCTTTCCCAACACCCACAACAATCCAAGTACCCAACTCTCTTCCACCCAGCCTATACCACCCAAGAGAATGGATCTCCACCCTTCTCTACCACACAGTCCCTCAGAAAATCATTCTCATTTTTCTAGGGCCTCTAGAACATCTGGTCCAAAATATCAATGTTGGAACTCTCATAACTTGTAGTTGTGAGAAAAATAGGGCATAGGCCAATACATCGCAGACATACAGGCCCCAATTCATGGCTGGATTGCACTAGAGACCATTATAGCCAACTATCTTATGGCTAATATTCAACATTTTGGTTCCCTTTCGCAATCCAAGACGTTCATGAGGATATATCAATGGATGGGTGAGTGAGTGCATGAAAGTGCGTGAGGGAAATGAATAAACGTACAGAAAAATCATCGAACAATCCATCAGTCAAACCCCCCCATCAGAATAGAGGTGGGTTTAAGTAACTTTGTGAGGAATCAAGAACCTCTTGGCCTTCCCCAAGAATATCATGTAACCGATCCCCTCCCTTAGGAAAAAAGGGTAATTAACATAGGAATAAACACTTCTCCCCTCAAGCCCCCTCTCTTGTGGAATCATAGCCCCCTATAACTCTAGTACTTTTCATTGAGCACCCAGCCATGTATTTATTATTAATAATGATAGAAAACACTACATGTCTTGGGAACACTTTCCTTTTAATAATTGTTAGGGCACCCTGGCCTCTCAACATTGTAACAATACATTATTTAAAATGGAGGTTCAAAGGTTGGGGTGTTACAGTTCTAGTATACACCATGCCCCTATATGGTAGGATAGTATCCTCATCGAAACTGATTCATAAAGGGTTGTAAGGGCATCATCACCAAGGAAGCTTCTTGCAAAGCGAATGTGACATGACAAGGGTTACTCATGTGAGGATATATGTTTCCCCGGGATGAAGGAACTTCGTCAAGGGGGTTTCCCATACTATAAAACATACTCCCCTCAGATGAAACACTAGAGGACATATGGAGGTCCTCCATGGGAAAAGTGTTCATAGGAACTGGCATAACAGAAGAAGGATACATGGATGGGATGTAATAAGGAGAATGACATCTCATTTGAGAACTTTCTCCTGGAAAAGTGAAGCTAGGATTGGATCCATAGGAAGGAATATTTCAACCTCGTACCGTAATATTTGGTTGAGGGATATGACTATTGGATTACTAAGAGGGGGGATGAATCAGTAATAGATATATTTAATCCTGTTAACCACAATACACAAGTGTTATTTATCTTTATGATCAATATTACATTTTCATCTAATAATTGCAGAGTAAATAAACCATGAACAAATGAGCAATCATACACATACACAATACACTAGTATTTTTTACGTGGAAACTCAATGTTAGGTAGCTAGAGAGGTAGTGGAGGATATTCAATGTAAGGTGGACTAGGTACACTGTATTATTAAATAAGGTCCACAATGGTAGTTATATATAATAAATGGGTAGTTAGATATAATAAATGTAAGATGACTTCTTAGAAGGTTTTCCTTCTAGAATATTCCTCCTCTAGAATGTTCTTAAGTGATGGTACAACTATATAAAATGGTTCAAGTAATGTAATGATATATGAAGAGAATTTTTGTACTTGGAGTTGAATCTCATTAGGAGGTTCCCCTCTCGAAGAGGCAAGTGAAAAATAGAGGATCTCTTTCATAATAGGATCCATTGTATGGTGTTTCCCTACCCCAAGTGTTTTGATATAATAAAGTGGTGGTTTTATATATTTTTATTGTATATATACTGTGGTTCTTTTGTATTCAGTATTTGGTACTTAACAAGTGGTATCAGAGCACTTTCCTTGGCAAGAAGTGTGAGAAATTTTTTATTTTTGAAGATTTTGTTTTTTGAGAGAAAAAGAGGGTCGCGACATTCCAGATGATTTATATAGGTTTTGGTGAACAATTTGCAAAATGTGATTGTATATCTGAGTTCCTCTCATAAAAACACCCAATTTAATTTTATTTTTTTCCGAAACAGAGTTTGGGAAGTCAAGTTATTTGCATTTTAAAATCTTCAATTTTCAGGGTTTTTCTTCCCCAGACTGCAGCATGATTTTTCTTATTTATATAGACGTTGGAGATGATTTTTCCAAACAAAATTGCATATATAAACTCCTCTCACAATTTCTACCAATTAAAAAAATGAAATCATCTCAATTAGAGCTTTGGAAGTGAAGATATCGTTGATTTAAAATCAATGATTTTGGAGGTTTTTCGTGATGACAAAATGACTGCAGAGTTCATAAATTTTCATAGGGTGCTCAGATTGCTACCAGATCAGTGCCATTAGATACACAATTTTAAGAGATTTCTATTGACATATTATATGTGATGTTTCCAATGGATATTCACTCTCAATGCAAGGAAATTCTACACACGATTGAAGCATTCAAATCCAAAATGCATGACACTCAAGAAGGTCGCAAGGATGATTTTTGTAGTATTCATAAGTCCTTGGAGAGCATGAAGGAGAAATGTACTTTGATGAACATCATGAATGAATATTATCAAGAAGTGTATTCTTGGTATGCTTTAGAAGATGATTGTGATGATTTTTATATGGATAGTTGACATTTCTTGGATGACAACCACTTCCATCTTCTATTTAATGACTCTCCTTCACCTCATATAGATATTTGGAGCATCAATTTTCAGCTGGTTCTTGAGTTTAGATATCTTCCGCGTGGAGTTTACATGAGCACTTGGACATGGGACTTTGTTTTACAATGGTGGTTGTATTACTTCATCATGGTGGCTTTCATTTCTTCATGGGACCCTGGTTTTCTAGTCTACTTCAACACTATGGTCCACACCTATCCATGGTACCCTGGTATATGGTTGTCCACCCTCATAACAAGCATTGATGACAATGCTTTCATAAGGGGGATGGAATGTTAGGTAGCTAGAGAGGTAGTGGAGGGCATTCAGTGTAAGGTGGACTAGGTCCACTATATTATTAAATAAGACCCACAATGGTAGTTAAATATAATAAATGGGTAGTTATATATAATAAATGTAAGAGGACTTATTAGAAGGTTCTTCTTCTAGAGTATTCCTCCTCTAGAATATTCTTAGGTGATGGTAGCACTACATAAAGGGGTTCAAGCAATGTAATGAGATATGAACACACATATTTTATTGTGAGTGGTATCTCAATAAGAGGATGCCCCCTCAAAGAGGCAAGTGAACAAGAGAGGATCCCTTCCATAATATGATCCATTGTATTGTGTTGCGCTACCTCAAGGGTTTTCTTATAATAAAGTGTGGTTTTGATATATTCTTCTTAGATATATTCTGGTATATTTTGCATTCAAATATTTGGCTCTTAACACCCAATGCAGGAGAAAACCACATAATTATTTTTATTATTTGTCTTTAAGAATTACATTCATTGGAAGCACCAACTTCCTTTGTTTCCCAACTACAATTGGAAGGAGGCTCCAACACCTTATTTTTGGGGTACAACTTGAGGGAATGTCCAATTCCCCAATTCTCTGGCTACAACTAGAAGGATGATACAACCCCCTATGTTCTCCATATACAAACAGAAGGTGGCTACAACCACCTATCCTTGCCCCGTCCAACCACCCTGAAATATAAGTGTCAAATGTAGAAACTGAATATGTCACTATCACAACATTTTCTGTCAAATGTATCACTGTATACTCATCAACCAATCTGATCTGATAGCATATACCTAAAACACTATACCACAAGTCTGTACCTCAAATGATGTGCTAGAACCTCACTGTTATACAACCTCTATCTGCACCAATAACTTCAACAACATACCTCAACCCAAAACCCTCAAACATGAACAAATAGTAAACTTTAGTAGATCTTCCTTAGATCAACTCTACATGATTCCCTAAACTTCCAAGAGGGCATCCAATATATTTACAAGGAAAACCCTCAACCAGATTCATAAATTCAACACTACACATATAAAAACCATACCTTTTTCTTCTTGTAGCGTTCTGCTGCCACATTTTTGTTGCTACGGTTTTTCTGCGACACATTTTCTGCTATAGATTTTCTGCCGCACTGTTCCTGCTATGATTTTCCTACCACACTTTTCCTGTCATGATTTTCCTGCTGCACTTTTTCTGTGACACTTTATCTACTGCACTTTTTCTGTCGCAATTTTCCTACTGCACTTTTTCTTCCGTAGTTTTCCCTCCGCGATTTTTCTGCCGCACATTTTCTTCCACACTTTTCTTTCCGCACTTTTTTTGCAACACTTTTCTCTATCAATAATATCTTCCCAAATAACCTTTCACAAAATAGATATTCAATGATATTCAATAGCTGTTAATGAGAGAACCTTTCTCTTTTATTTATACTTTTCAAGTAGCTTTCTCTAGAAGTATCAACATTTTTCCACTTAACCACTTTGTCCACTTCTAACTCACTTTGCTACAAATAGTGAATCCTGCACTTCTAATTGCAACTAATTATTACTTAATTATTTTATTTTTCAACCACTTTGACTTATCCATAAATAGTAAACTCACCACTTCTTGTTGCAACCACTTAATTATTTAAATAATTTCTTTTTGCAACAACTTTGACTATTTTATTATTTAAATAATTTATCTTTACTCAGAGCTTCTTCTTGCAACTAACTTTTTTTTTTAATTAGTCAATTCATAACTTATTTTCCCTTATCTAACTTCTTGTTGCAACCACTTTATTATTTAATTTATTTCTTTATGGAACAACTATACCCATGATTAATTCCTACTTACCATCGATTTGACTAGTCCACTTCTTCTAGGAGCTTCTAGAATAATTCACTTCTTTGACCTTCTAAGGACTTCTAGAAAACTCATGAGGGTTCTTCAACTTCATATGGCCATAACTCACTAACCGTGAGGATTTATGTGACATTCCACATATCATCGGAAATGGAATGACATATACTATGCATCTATAATAGTCTTACCTACAAATATAATAAAATTCATACCATTATACATCAATGAAAGTGAATTCCCTTAAACATACTTTTGGGGATACCTAAATTTGCTAGTGGGCTTGTTTCAAGGGTTTCCATCAATGACAACCAACCCAATTAATTAACAATATCCCCCTTTGGCATTGATGGAAACACTATGATGAAATATTGAAGTCATATCACTCATGCTCCCACTGTGACCATCACTCCCCCTGGAACCATGCCTCTGTTATTTCTCTCCAAGCATCTAACTCTCTATCATGCATATGATAAATAACTCCCCCTTTGACATCAATGGAAAATGTAACTTCCCATCCGAGGTTTCTCCACCTAACTGAAATGTCCTTGGGGATGCTCCCCTTGACTGAAATATTCTTGAACTTCTCCCCCAACCTGAAATGTCCTCTTTATGGTGCTTCCTTGTGTAAGTCTAAGAAATATAAGATAAGCATTCAAAAACATTCATTTGGGAGTAGAAACTACTCCGAGTCTCTGGCAAAGATACTCAAAGGATTCCCTTGGAAGTGGTTTTGAGAAGATATCTGCAGCTTGTTCCTTTTTCCCCACATATTCAAGTATGTTGTTCTTATCTACAACTTGTTCTCATAGAAAATGATACTTGATTGGAATGTTCTTCATCTTGGAGTGCATCAGTGGATTATTTGAGATTGATAGTTTTTTTATTATCACAATATATAGGAATGGGCTCATCATACTCAACCTTTATATCTATCAAAGTTAGTTTCATCCATAGAACCTGTGTACAACATGTGGTTGCTGCAACATACTATACTTTAGTTGTAGACAATGATACTAATGATTGTTTCTTTCTTAGCCAAGATACCAAACACTTTCCCAAGTAGAATTCCGATCCATTGGTGCTTCATTGGTCATCAATGCAACCTACCCAATCTGCATCTGTGTAGGAAAGGAGTGATAGATCCTTTCCTTTTGGATACCGTAATACAAACTCTTATGTTCCCTTGAGATATCTGAAAATCCTCTTCACTACTAAGACATGTGATTCCTTTGGTGTTACTTGAAATCATGTCACTTTTCCAACTTCCCGCATTACATATGGTTTGGATGCTGTCACAAATAGTAATCTGCCAATCATTGACCTGTACCGCCTCTAGTCTGGAGAATTTGAATCATTGTATTTGCTCAACTTGTAACTAATTTGCATATGAGTGTTAATTGGTTTGCAATCTTCCATTCCAAACCTCTTTATCATTTATGTGATATAATTAGTTTGAGAAATAAAAATGCCTTGGTTTCTTTGACATATCTGAAGACCCATAAAGAAGGATAGTTCTCCAAGTAATGACATTTCAAATTCATCCTGCATATCCTTTGTAAATTATGGCTTAACTTGTCATCATAAATTCCCAAAATAATATCATCAACATAAAATTCAATTAATAAAATACTATTTTGAGTTACCTTGATGTAGATGTTGTTGTTTGCACTTTCTTTTCTGAACCCTGCCTACTGTAGATATTTTTCTAGTCTAGAGTACCATGCTCTAGGAGCCGTTTTTAGACCATACAAGGCCTTCTTCAACCTACACACATAATATTCATTCTTTGACAGTGGAAATACTTCTTGTTGTTCAATGTAGACTTCTTCTTCAAGTTCCCCATTCAGAAAGATTTATTTCAAGTCCATCTAACACACTTTAGTATTCTTGGAGTATGCATAAGCTTAGATCAATCAGATTGCTTCCATTCTAGAAGCTGGGGAAAATGTCTCTTCAAAGTCGATCCCTTCAACCTGTGTGTATCCTTTACATACCAAACTATCTTTGTTCCTTGTAACTTATCCATCTTCATTCAATGTATTTTTGAAAAACCATTTTGTGCCAATCACATTCTTGTACCTTGGTCTTGGAACCAATTCCCAAGTGTCATTATTCTCTATTTGATCCAATTCTTCATTCATGGTCTTTTTCCATAATTCATCCTTGCTGGTCTCTTCAAAATTGTTTGGTTCAATTGTAGATAAGAGTGCTAGGTGCAGTTGTTCTGGTGAATGAATTATTCTTCTAGTCTCAAATCTTGTATCCTTGTTTCTGATAATATGATCCGAAGGATTATTCCTCTATACTTGTTTGCTAGTTGTCTTTGGAGGATATTGATGAACTTTGTCTAATACTTATGTATGATCTTCTTCATCTTCCCTTTCTACTTCTTCTTCAACATTTTCTTCTTCTTCGTAAACCTGTTCCACTGATTCCTTTTCTTCTTCCTTTAATTTCCGTCCACCTATTTATCAACTATTACATTGATGATTTCTACAACTTTGTTGAGACTTAGATTGTAACACTTGTATTCTTTTTATGTACTTGAGTAACTGACAGGTACGCCTTTGTCCACACGAGAGTCAAAATTTCCCATTCTTCTATCTTCTCTTTTGATGCAACATTTTCTTCCAAGCACTCTGAAGTGCTTCACATTTGGTGGTCTTCCTTTCCATAGCTCGTAGGGAGTTTTGTCACTATTGTTTCTGAGCATTATTCTATTTTGACTGTGAAATATTGTATGCACTGCATGTGTCCAAATAAAATCTGTCAATTTATAATCCATTAACATTGTTCGATCCATTTCCTGTACTGTCCTATTCATTCTTTCAACAACTCCGTTCTGTTGAGGTGTCTTAGAAACAAAGAATTGTCTTTTTATTCCATGCTTTCTGTAGAAATCCATAAATTATTTTGAAGTAAAATCTCCTCCATTTCAGATCTCAAACATTTGATTTTTTAATCCATTTCATTTTCAACCATTTCCTTGTAAACCTTGAAGTTTTCAAATGATTTTGACGTATTCCCGAGAAATAAAACCACAGTCATTCTTGTATAATCATCAACTAATAACATAAATTATTTCTCACCTTTTAAACCCTTTGTTCTAGTTGGTCCAACTAGATCAGTATGCACAATTTCTAGTGGTCCTCTCATTGAGTATTCCTTTGATTTGAAACTGGTCTTTGTTTGCTTTCCTCATTGTCAATGCTTACATAATGTGTTGGTTGGTTTCATGATCTGGGGAATTTCTTTTACTGCCTCCTTTTTGATGACTTTGACGAGGTTATCGAATTTTATGTGACCCATTCTTTTGTGCCATTAAAAAAATTCATCTTCCTTTCCTAGACAACACTTTTCATTTCCAATTTCAATTAATACATATATGTTTCTTGAAGTTCTTGCAGCTGTTGCAATCAATTTTACTGAACCTTATTTTCTTATCTCACACTTTTGTGAATCGAATGTAATTTTATGACCTTGGTCACACATTTGACTAACACTTAGAAGATCATGTTTCATATCTTCCACTAGTAGACAATTTTCTTCCTTGGTATTCTTTTTTCCAATTTTGACTGTTTCTTTTTCAATGATTCTAGCTGAGTCATCATTTCCAAAAGAGACTGATCCATCTCTTTCCTTTCTTAATGTATGAATAATTTCTTCATCACCTGTCATGTTTTTTGAATAGCCACTATCAACATACCAACCGTGTTTCTTATGCTTATCTTATAGAGAGAGTGTGAATTCTTCATTTCTATATTGATTCTGCTTTCTTATCCATTTTCTCTTCCGAGGTTCCTGTCTGTGATTGTTGTTATTCTGTTTTGATTCTCTAGGAGGGAATTCCATTCTACAATCTTTAGACATGTGCCAAAGTCGTTTCACTTGTAGCATTCCACTTCAGTGCTCAATGATTCAAACCCGTTGTAGCTTCTTCTCTGTGCTTCACTAGGCCTTCTTGGATATCCATTTTGTGTATGACTTTCAAATTTGTTTATGTTCCTTCAATTAGTTCTGCAATTTACAAATTTATGTCCAAAATTATTGCATGTATAAAATAAACCAAAAAAGACAGTTTGATACCTGGGAGTTGAAGATCTTCTGAAAGGAGTTACTCTTATGAATCCTTCTTTTGCCTGAGGCATGTTTGTTTCTGACCATCATTTATTCTAAAATATGAATCTTCTTGGTGGAGGAGTGTCCCTGTGATCTTCCTTGTAGAACTTCCTATCCCCTCTGACTATTTCTTCATAGTTTTTTGGATATGTTTCTTGATCTATCATTTTAGAGCTTGATCCTTTTTCTCTTTGATTGTATCCAATTCAGGACTTGTAATGATTATTCCTTTCAATCTTGATAATGTCATCCAAACCTTTTGAGTTGTTTTGCATATTTTTCTTTTGAAGATCCCTAATGTGACAATCTCTTCTTCCAAATTTCGAATGATCCGGTCTCTTTCTTCTAAATGTTCTTTGAGTGCTTCTTCAATTATTTTATATTCTTCTATTTGAACCATCAATTCCGTGACCATCTACTCTAGTTCTTGAGTGTCTTCGTTCTTGTCTAGTTCTGCTTCGAGCTTCTTGTTTTTATTCTTTTCTTTTTTTATAACTTCTATAGCAGTCAACAATTATTCTTGGTAGTCAACTTCTTCCTATTCATATTGCTCCTTGGTGTCTTATTGATTAGAATATTCTATTTCCATAAATAGAACTCTTTCTTTCTCACTTTCACTGATTTCATCTTCATCTAATGAGGAGATATCTTCTTTGGGAAGAACTAGGGTTCAACACTACAACAATGCACCAAAAAAACCCTAACTACCGACCCTTTCAACAACACCTGCGAAGCAGATAAAGTCTCACTCGAGGTAGAGGCAGGGGTGGTTGTAGGACTCAAGTGTCTGCAACCTTAGCTGGGACATAGAGCTGTGATTATAATACTTAACAGATCACTTTAGCATCAATAGTTCATCAATATTCAACCAATAACTATTGCGCATATACAACAAAGCATCGCAGCATTCACTCAGATCTGATGTATTTAAGCACTTTATCATAAACATGCAGGTTATATCTAGCAGATCAAGCACTAAACACCTTCATATAGGTCAAATCTAACATTATTACACATCATTAGCACAAAGCATCAACATATTTATCTCTCTATCAAAGCACTTATCAAGAGAAGTTATAAACACATCAAGACAAGCACAAAGCGGAACAACACAGTGTTTACGTGGTTCACCCCCACCCTAGGGCTACATCCACCAACTCTTCTTCTTTATTGTCTTCAATCAATCAGTTACAAGAATAGAGCCTCAAAACCCTACTTCTCCTAGTACAGGAGATTTGAGTACCTCACTAGATCCTCCTTCCTTGCATTATAGCACACAACACTTCACAGCCTGTTACAATACCTTGCACCTAGCTCTGCAAGTCTCTCCTAGTATGCACAGAGCATCTACAAACCATACTTGCACTTAGAACTTATCTTATTAACCTCACATCACATAGATCCCTTTATTTCTTCTCTTACATAGCCTATAAATATATTTATACATTACAAAATAGGCCTAAACATGGGTAAACCCATGGGTCGACATCCCATGCCCATTACATAATCCCAAAAACCAAAAAAGGACCCAAAAAAGAGGCTGAGATCCGTGATCTCCTCTTCATATTGTGCTCCTCCTTCGATAGGTTGTCGAAGTCCGAAAATAGGTCAAACTTGATTCGATCCCTCAAAACTTTGTCAAGGCCCAACAGGCCCCCAACACTCACCTGTGACTCATCCCGAGTCACTCTAATGTAGGAAGTTCTACTTTGAACGCTTCGAGCTTGAATCAAATTTCTTTGACTTTCTGTTGTGCTACAAGCTCTTGTTCAACAAACTCTTGAATGACTGCATCATTCACAGGTCCTTCCATGCGTTGTTCTATTGCAGTGCTAACCTGCTCCAGTTCTGGTCCCTGGCTCTCGACCTTTAAGAACAATTGGTAATCCTTGTCTTTTACATGTAAGAGTCTCTGAGTTACTTCCATAACTCTTCTTTGGATAGCATGGATATGCTACTAGGTGGTTCACTTCTCTTGATATCTCTTCATTCTCTCCACAACTGTCAGGGATTTCAGATGTGCTTGTAGTGTTTTTGCGTGCTGCTTCGCTTCCTAGAGCTGCGAATCCAGTGCCTATAATTCTGGGTTCTCATTAAGTTTCTCATATGTATGGGAACTGCGATCAGTGAATTTCTTGCATTCTAAGGTAAGGGCCTTTATCATTTCAACTGTGCTCCTGGCAGTTTCTTCTCTTTGGTCCTTTACCTCCTATGGGGTCTCAGGCACAATGTGTAGTTGTAGGTCTGCGATGTGTTGTTGCAGCTATTGGATCACTTCTTCAAGTTGCGCTACTTGATTCATGACTTGATCCTTTGCCTTTACTTCTACGATATTCACAGAGTGCAGTGCTCTGTTGACCGATTCCTTCACTTCGAGTTGCTCAGCGAGAAACTGTTCCTTGCCTTGCTGTAGTTGTTCCTTTTCTTCATCTAACTTCACTTGGAGAGCACTCTTTTCCTGTTCAACAACCAGACATTGTTCTACAAGTACTCCTTGTACTTGTACCAAAGCCTGGGTGGCTTGTGTTATTTCCTCTTGTGCTCGTCGAAGGTGAGCTTCGACTATATCAACACGTCGGTGGAGTTGGGATGGCTCATCTCCCAGTTTCGGTGTTCCTAGTGGCAGAGGCACAGTGGAGACTACGTGACTAGGCTGTAGTACCTGTTGCACCCCTTAGAGTTTGACCTCAATTCTATTGTACATATCCTCCTTATTAGCTTCTTGCTTCTCTTCTATCTCTAGTGAAGCATCATTCATGGACGCTATGATGAAATTGAAATCATTAGAGGTGAGGGCGGTCTGCATCTTAGTTATAGGAGATTTTGATATTTTCCGGGAGGAAGGTTTCGGGGGGGAAACCTTCCTTTTCTTCGAGGGGTCCTCCTCATCTCTGGGCAGTGTTACTTCACCTTTCCTTTGTTCAATTTCTATGCCATCTATCTCTTCACCATAACCTCCTTTCTCTGGTGACATGGAAGTAGTGTTCACTGAGGCAATGCTTAAATCTTGTACTTCATCAGTCTTCTTTGTTTTTCTAGGTCTAGGTGTATCCTTCACAGCTTCTAGGTTTTTGATATCGGATATCTCCACAGGGGCAGCTGGAATAAGGAGGTCAGTGGACCATTCCTTATTAATCTCCTCTAAGTCCTCCTCCATCAGCTTATAGTAGGATTGAATTTTTTGTTTGTGCTCATCGGCTCGTGCTGTGATATAAATGAAATGTTGATCAACGTTGAACTTCATCAAAGGCTTGAATCGGTGTATAGTGTTCAACGCCATTCAAGGCTCAAACTATATGGCTATATTCAGCTGATTGTAGTATGTATGGAACACAAAATTTGACTTCCATTGCTTATTCATGTCACTTGAGTACCACAATGTACTGAACTTCATGGCCAATGGTTCGAAAGGCTCAATGTCCGGGAAGGTCGCACCTTACGTCATCTCTTAGGCAATGAAATCGACCAGGATCAAAATCCAACTGAAATGGAATTCATATCCTTGATATTGCGCTTCTTTATAGTCAATTTCCAACTGGTTCACTAGGTACTTCACCCAATTCATTTGTAGGCCCTCCGTACACTTCCCTGTGAGTTCGACTACAAAACCAATCACTTGGGTGGGTCAGATCTTACTTACTAACTTCCCTGCAATCAATTGATAGGTGAGTCATACTGCACCATTCTTAATATAGGCTCCCTTGTAGCCTCGTGTGCCCTTCTCGACATCACCATAAGTGTCCTTGATCCTTTGTACGAGAGTGCGGTCCATGGATTTTCCAGGATAGAAATCCTCTGGGTCGGGTCCTTGCATACTCAAACTCGTGATTTGATTGATAAAGGCTAGATCAACTGTGATACCATGATTTAGACACAAATATCTACCATGGTAACAATACAAAAACATATTGACACATGCATTCACCTCTTGGTGTCTTCCGAAGTGGGGAATTTTCATGATGTTGAGTAGGGTGGACTGTGCGAGGTTAGGGGTCCATGCTTGGGGAATTACATTTGATTTTTCCCCTTTTGTTCTAGTCAGATACTTATGTGGGTCTAACATGTTGTAGACTTTGCGATGTCTGAGGTTGAAGTCACTAAACTTCAACACTGCGATCTTATATTAGTTTGATCGCACTGCGCGTATCCCCTTTGGGAGGTATGCAGTGACCAAGGCATACTCAAAATATCTAGGTACATTGTCGCAGTTTACAACACCGCTTAAAGGTGGTATATAAGTGGGTAATATAGTTGGGATTAGTTTAGCATTTCCTAAGTCATCCATGTTCTTAGTTCGCTTCTCATCGGACGACCTGGATGGTCCTGCTCCATGAGTAGTGGATGGAGAGGCTGGCATTCCTCTCATGGATGATGTTTGTATACATGTAGACATCGACATGACTCTTTCAGTCATGAGGTCAATAAAAAATTCCTCAACAGCTTTTTCTGCGGTGCTCGACTCATCCGACATACATGCTCGGGGTTAAAAATATCAGGTTCGGGGGGTAGCTTAGACATAGTAATGAGATAGTGAGAAGAAGCACTATGATCACTATATAAAATCAACTTATTCTGCGGGCTCAAATTCTCAATTGGCAAAAGTTTTCTCGGTGCATGGCGCGGTGGGGTAAATAGGTAACTTGACAACAGGTCACTTTCAATGGGTATGAGGCCTTCATTAACTTAGTTCTGTTTGTTATGGTATGGTCCCAATGGTAGGATGGAAATCTAGGTGGCCATAAATGGATTTCTATACATCTGGAGCATTGATATAACGATTATAATGTCCCCAACGACTATATTTCTTTTCCACGGCGAAGTGCCATGAGTCGTTGTTCTGATATCCTGGAAACGCTCCAATTTTGAAATTTTTCCTTCTGTGAGGTTCCCTCTGAAGCCTTCTGCAACTTATCGATCTTGGCTCTCTTCTTACTTAACTTTCTAGCCTTCTTTCCAGTGAGCTTCGTCTCAGTATTCCTTTTTCCATTCTGATTTTTGTCTTTTTTTGACCTAGTCACTTTGGATTGTTGAGATTCTTCCCTAGGGTTCTCGGATAATACTTCTTCTTTATTTGGGATAGGTACTTCAATATTTCATGGATCCTCTAGTGTTATTGCAACTTCAACATCTGGGTCTCTAGTTTTAAATAGCTTCGATCTGTTCTATTGTTCTTCGATCAAGTGTGTGATCCTTCTAGTCACGAAATCTTTTAATTCTTTCTTCTTCTGCTCCAAAAATTATTCTTCTTCCTTTCATCTAGATCAATATCTGTCAATCCAAGGTTTTCCTAATAACATGGTAAATGGGGTGATGTCCTCGATAAATTTAATAATCTCAAAATCTTCTTTTGTCGAAGTTCCATTAGCAGTCATAGGTATCTAAGCGAGCCTTCCACATAGGTTTATAAACTTACCTATGAATAAACCTATTCCTCCTAATGAAGGAATCTTAGTAGGCTTTCCTTCCTCATCCAAAACGCAGTCAACGTCGAAGTCTCCTATTCTTGCTTCAAGGCATTCTTTTTCTTTGAAGAACACTGATAATATGACATGTCAGTGGTCATTCAGGGTTTCATTTATTTGTAGCAATACTTTCTCTGATTCTTTCTGGGGTTCTTCTATTTTTGGATCTACCTTAGGGTTTTCCTTATTCATATTCATTCCTTCCAGCTTAGCAATCATTCTAGGGAAATCCATCACTTCATGGTCCATATCTTTACAACAAAGACAACAAGGTCTTTTCCAAGGGCATTCCTTAGCAAGATGTCCCAGTCTTCTGCAACTATAACAGAGGTTTAATCCTCTCTTTTGTTTAAGTGATCTCCATCCTTTCCTGTATTGTGCCCCAACCTACAAAAAATTATTTCTAGGATCCTACATCCATTTGTTAGTCCAAACATTCTTTCTATGCATAGATATAACATATCTTTCACTATTCATATCAGATCTATTCATATCAAATCTTCTTTCATCTATTAATACCCTAGTTTTCAAGCTAGGATATAATCTATCAAACATACCTAGATTCATACTTTTGAAACAAAAATTTCCACTAATATTACTGTTATTGGATAAATCCATAAGTGCGGACACAAACTGATCTCCCTAGATCCACCTGGATCTAGAACAAATCAAGACAGAATAATAATCTTTCCCTAGATTTTGACTATTGAATTAAGTAGGAGGAAAGAATGAGTAACATACCTTATAATCGCTTCCTATGGTCTTTGTTGTTCCAACTTTTCTCCAATGCTCTTGTGTAGTCAATACCAAGACAACTCAAACCAATCGAAGTGAAGACAACTCAATATATTCAACAGTCAATCTATGTATATGATCAAGGAATTATACAATAAAGTGAAGATATCTTTATGGGAAAGGGACATATTACTGTATCATATTGATGGAAAGTAAAGATTACAACCTGAGCCTTGATGTCACAAACTTCCTTTCGATGGCCCTTGACTCTGACACACACACACTTGCTCACTTGCATGAAGAAGATCAAAACCCTTATGATGTTTTTGTTGTAGTTTCTCAGCCTGTTGTTCAAGCTTCAATCCTTCACACAATCTTTCACCAATTCTCCAATGTATTGCTTAACCTTGTTTGATTCTAACCTTTTCCATGAGAATCCCCTCAATATATAGGAGAGAATGAATTAGTTACTTGGATAAGAATGATCCCAAAATATCAGGGAATCCAGTACTAGGATAACCACTAGAATGCCATCTCATCCTTCTAGAAGATTCCCTTCTAGAAACTTCGAGAATTCATCTTTTCCCTTGCTTAAGAAAGAGTTCGCACCCTATCAGTTCATTACAGTGCGAACTTCTCTCACCCTAGCTTAAGGCAGCCTATGAGAATTATGCATTCTCGCAGACAAATATACTAGCAGCCTGCGAACCTCCTTCAAAAATGATATTTCTAGAAAGAGAAGAAAGTAACTTTTCTCAGGAGAAAGTTCTTATGAAGAGCCTAAGTACACCATAATCAATACATCATCACAATGACCAAAATCATGGGTAACTGAATGCCCCCCAAAGTATGAGGTTGGAACCAGTGACAACCGATAGACTTTGTATGATGCATGTGTGTGTCGAGAACCAGGAGCACATCTAATCGGAAACCTGTGAACAACCAAGCATCTGTAGAATATCATATATATCAATTCTGAGGTAGGCATTCCCATACTCAGATCACAGACTAATGACATCGTAGACCTAGGTCATGGCCACTAATCATACACTATGGATCCCTGCCGTCAAAATATAGCATAGCCACCGGAATAGACTGTGGATCTATACGAGAAATTTCAAATCAAGACTTCATAGCCACAAAACATACACAGTGGATATATGTGTCGCAAATTATACATACTCCATCGCAACCTGGATCACAAAGATGATATCCAGGGTCTTCAATCTCGTCGCCCAAAGTACGAATCTAACCATGTGATTACATGTGTTGAAGTCGAACATGGTAGAAACCACTTGATTACTGGTCATTGATGTTACCATTAACAAGTGCGAGGGAAATCAACATTGATGTCAATGACTCCCAAGATACCATAGTACAATCCATCGAATGTGGATAAATGAGTTGATGTCGAACATCCGACGGAATCTTTCGATCAGGGGTCAATAATGTAAACCCACTGTCGAAAGTGAGGAAACTTTCCATTAAGGCATGCAAGCTCCAAGGTACCAAATTATTTCTAAGTCTTGTTTCCGGATAATGAGCTGGAGTCGATGAAACAAAACTTGTCACAGGAGGGCCTTGATGTATCCCTCATCAATGACATGAAATGAGTAACAGAGTTTGAAGGTGAAACAGAGCATTTTGCAAATTGAACTGGACACAAGGAAGGCCAACACGGAGAGAATGGATAACTACAGATGGCCGACTCAATATAGGTTTCAAAAGGACTTCTCTTGAACATATGAACGACACGACCAATGATTTGGCAGCATTGACTCAAAGATGACACAGGGAATGACCTTGTAGCAAATCGAATGAGAGACAAATGGATTTCCCAAACTGGCTTCAAATGCGATGAATAGAGGGTGTCATGTTCAAGAGAGACACTTACTGCCAATCAATACGAAAATGAAACATATCCCCTTCCCAAATTTTCCCCCACCATTTCTGGCGAGTACCTCTTTATTTTTACACAAGCTTGAGGAGGATAACATATGCTTGTTAATGTAAGCTCATCCTTCGTACGAGTCCCTCAGAGTATGTTTAACAAACCCTAAGAAGGAGTGATTCGGTCCCATCACAGGTTTGTCAATGTTTGTTTAACGAGTCCAGAGATAGAAAACTTGAAGGTTTTTCAAGATTATAGAGTTTGGAAAAACACTTAAAAGAGAACTCTCTCAGTTCCTTTTTTGTAAGATAGTTTGGATAAGACCGAAAAAGAGATAAATTATCTCTCACCAGACGCGTACTTCAAATACTTTAGCGAGCGTGAAAAATAGCAAGGTCGCTCAGCGATCTTTTCATGTTTAGAGAGTCTGAAAAGAGCTTAAAGAGGATTCCAGGCTCTAGGGGGGTTCCTTTTTCGTATAAACTTGTTGAGCCCGAAAAAGTGATAAAAGTATGCTCAACCACGTTCTCATGTTTTTTACGAGCGCAAGAACGGACAAAAACAACGCTCGAGGTTTTATGTAAAAACCATAAAAACAATCAAAAACACGCCATAACGAAGAAAAAAATGTCCATACCCTTGTATTTGATTATCAACGTCATCACACCTGCAAGTCATTACACTCATATTAATATTAGGGATTAGGTTTAATCAATAAATAAGCATAAAAAACCCAAAATGACATAGTAAAAAGTAAATAAAATGAGTAAATAATCATTTTTACCACATCATTTTGCATTTCCCCTATTGAGCTCCAAAACCCCCTTTTTACCCTCTGAGTTTGGCGTCAATTTTCGGGAGCTACAAAAGACCATTCCATGAGCCGTCTGTGATATTAAGGTAAGCTATTCATCCTTGACATTTTCGTGGCTTAAATTTTTAATTTCATTGGTTAAAGTTACAGTTTCAAGTTGTTTTTGGAACCCTACATGCACGTTGGCATTCTCGCAGGCAGCTCATACGGGGCCTGCGAGAATGATGCGTTCTCGCAGGTGAGCCTTAAACCACCTATGAGGTTCTCACACTGTGCTAATGGGGCACCTGCGAGAACCGCAAACTCCAATTTTTTTTTTAAATGTTTAGCCAATGAAAAAGATCCAAATCATGAATAAAATCATTAATCCTCCTTTTATGTTCTTTGTACAGATAAATAGCCATAAACATGGTGCTTGAGTGGCGTGAAAGAGAACATGAAGAGGATAATGAAAATGCCAAGAATCATCCTCCTACCATAGCTTCATTGAGAGATTGTGGGCTCTTAAAATACTTCCACATCCCGGGCATGAGGGCCCAAGTCAGACTACTAGAGTACCTAGTCCATATGTGGGATCCAGACCAGCAGGTTTTTCATGTGGGAGCTCACATATTGTCCTTAGACATTGAGGACATATAATTTTTGACCGGATTGTCCCGACAGGGGTACTATGTCAGCCTAACCGGTAGTAGAGGTGGTGGACTCAATATGAGTGAATACTGTAATCAATACTGTGTACCCGAGGCTGAAAGGAAAAAAGGAAAAGTGGCTATCTTGGGGGTATAAGACTTGACCCTTCGCACTATCCTTTTTACTATAGATCAGATGGCTAGGAGTTCTTCTCCCCATATGGAATTACAGAGCTACTTCCAGTATGCCATCGTGTGTACTGAGCCGCGAGTATTCAACTGGGCAGATGCTGTGCTTCGCAGTATCAAAAAACAATTAACCAAATGTAGGCGTGGTGACCTGAAGAAATTCGGGTATGGCTCTTTGCTAGTGTCCTTTTTCCTTGAGAGGGTCCCCGTATTTAGACTACAGGTTGAGTGGAACATATCGGGTCCTAGGGATCCAAGGATGTTGAGATGGTGTCAGCTCATGGCCCGGCACGTAGCAGGACCGATCGTCAAGTATGACGATATCTTCTTCGATTGGCTTCAAACCCAGATGCTGATGGTCGATGACTATTCTTATGCCTGGTTTGATTTCCAAGGAGATCCGGATTTAGCACTACCCGAGGATACTCATTGGGGTGACCTTGGTAAGAAGTACACGCATTTTTTTATTTTCTAATGTTTTTGAATTTTTTAAATCATATTCAAATGTTTTTGTTTTATATGCTTGTTCGAAGACTAATGCAAAATTGTTTGTTGATAACACAGATGTTGGACCGTATAGACCTCCTGGAACTTCTCCTATCCAGAGGCGAGGAGAGGCTGCAGTAGAAGCACCACAGTATGATGAAGATTATTAGGTGGTGGAACATAATTTAGAGGGCCTGACAACAAACATTCCAGATATGACTCTGGAAGAGGTTCCATGATGCGATCAACGTCACACTATAGGGGTATCAGCAGCTATGAGTCGACTGCTCCATAGGGTTGCTAGGGAAGTCATGTGTTACTGTGATCGTCATCCGTGACGTCACTTTGTAGAAGCTATAAGCTTCAATTTTTGACATTTTGGTATTCGGACAAACTTTTTGTAAAAACTCTTTTGATCGTTATATATATAGATGGTTTCTACCGGATTACTTTATATTATGTGAATTTTGGTGTGTTCAATTTATAAATGGTTCAAATTTCTATCTAACACATAATTAGCCAATGCATCTGTTAATGTATTAAGACATCTAGGAATATGCTGATATTCAATGTGATCGAAATAACGTTCCAAGAGGCGAATTCGCAAATACACCCGTAACAAAGTAGGGCTTCGAATAGAGTAGACATTACTTATATGTAGTACTACAAACTGCGAGTCAAGTCGCACAACCAAATGACGAATTCCAAGCTAGATAGCATCAACCAATAATTCAATAACGACACTATACTCTGCAATGTTGTTGGTCGCATGGCCAAGGCATACACCTCGTAAAGATACAAGTTCATTTGTTGGGGCATAGATTTCCCATGCAGCGGAAGCTAGGTTCCGAGTACTAAGGCTAGCACCATCAGCAAAGCCAATATAGGGTAGCGAAGACTCCGACATCTGGAAATCAAACACAATGTCACATAAGGGCAGATACCAAATAACGGAAAAAGCAAACTAAAGTAACACACACAAAGTATGATACATAAAATACAAGTACTTGTGCATAGATAATTTATGCATAGTACTTCTTCAAGTACAACCCATTCCTGGGTTCACTCAAAGGGATACCATCGTAATCGACCAACTCATATGCTCCTTTTTCCAAAACTCGGTGAACAATATAAGGACCTCGCCACATGGGTTCAAATTTCCCAGCTCCTAAAAACTATCGATCATATTCATAGAGGAGAACAAGATCACCTTCTGAGAAAACGCGAGGCTTGACATGCTTGTCATATTGGGCCTTGACACGCTTCTTCTAGGCTTCTATCACTAGGGTGGCGTCACGTCGAGTTTCATCTAATCGCATTAGATACAATAGACGTTCTTCTTCAACGTAAGTGTTGGGTAGGAGTTCGACAACTAGCTTCAGAGAGGCTATCTCACATTCTATAGGAAGAATGGCTTCCATACCATAGACTAATCAAAAAGGTGTGAACCCCATAGTGGATTTGACAGATGTCTGGTATGCCCACAATGCCGAAAACAACATTGTATGCCAACTTGTTTTATGAATTCCTATCATCCTTCGAGGCATAGTTATGAGAACTTTGTTGATTTCTTCGACCTGGCCTTTAGCTTGTGGATAATAGGGCGTTGATTTATCATGACGAAGACCCAACTTGTCCACAAGTTCAGACATCATAAAATTCCTAAAGTGACTACCGTGATCAGTGACGATAGCTTGGGGAACACCAAAACAAGCTATGACGTGATTAAAAAGAGACAACACTGCGGTCTTTCCAGTATTATCGAATGTCGGCATCACCTCGGCCCATTTCGTGAAATAATCAACAGCTACAATGATGTAACCGTGCCCCCCGATCGAGTGAGGATGACATGTCATGAAATCAATGCCCCATTTTGCAAAAGGACCAACTGAGACCACAGGATGAAGAGGAGCAGGATGTGACCGAATTTTTTGATTGTAGGTCTAGTAGGCATGGCATTTCTGAACAGCAGTAATGCAGTCGTTAAACAAAGAAGGCCAAAAATATCCTGCACGTAAGATCTTCTGGGTAGTAGCATACCCAGACATATGACCACCACAGGCTCCGGAATGGAAGTCATTCAGAGCTTTCTCGTCTTCGTCGAATGTTAAACAACATCAAAAAATAGAGTCAATGCCTCGACAATAAAGAGTATCCCCGAGGATAATGTATTGACGAGCTTGATAGCATATGCGACGTCGTTCAGTACTGGACAAAGCAGGCCGAAAAGTCTGGGTTTGGAGATATATAATGATATCCCCATACCAAATATCGTCAGTGCTAATAAGGAAAAGAGATTCATCAGGTAATGAATCTGCTGCTACATTTTACATTGCTGAATGAGGAAAAGCACATATCAACTCAGCAAAAACTAATGATTTCTTGGACTTGGCGCGATCAAATTCCAAGTCAAACTCCTGGAGTATGACAATCCATTTGGAGTAATTGCCTCCAAGCAATTGACGTGTCAAAATATGTTGCATAGGGTTACAATGAGAAATCATCGTAGTCTTACGTGAGAGGATATAGTGTCGAAAGCATTGGACAGCCTGAACGACAGCTAAGGCCAGTTTTTCAACATGTTGATACTTGATTTCAGTGGGTGTGAGACTTCGACTCAAGTAGTAAACAACACGATCCTCCTGGACGAGAACCATGCCAATATTATATTCCAAGGCAACAAGATAAAGGAAATAATCACGACTATAATTGGGAGGAAAGATAAGTGGAGCTCGTGTTAGGGACAACTTCAAAGATTCAAAAGAATTATTGAAAACTGTATCCCAAACGAACTCTGAATCTTTCTTTAAGAGCCGCGTAAAGGCTCGAGTTATCTTGGTGTAATTAGGGATAAAATGATGAAGAAAGTTTGCTTTCCCCTACAAACTTTGCAACTGGCGCAATGTAGAAGGAGGAGGAAGATTAAGAATCGCCTCAACCTTAATAGGATCCACCCGTATCCCTTGACATGAAATGATAAAACCTAGAAGACGGTTGGATTCTACGCAAAAAACACATTTATGTGGATTTAAACGTATACGATAGATCCGACATCGAACAAAAATAGCCCAGAGATGGGTAGGGTGATCGACTCTGCACATAGAATGAGCTGGTAAATCATCCAAATAGGGTTGAACAATATGCTTAATATCATGAAAGGCGTAAGACATAGCCCGTTGAAACGTCGTGCCAACGTTATTAAGACCAAAAGGAAGTTTCCTATAGGCAAAATTACCCCAAGGACAAATAAAATCAGTCTTATGTTGGTCCTCGGGAGCGATGTTAATTTGATTATAGTTGGAGAAACCATCCATAAGAGAGAAGATTTCACTTCTGGCACAGTCATCAACAATTTGGTCGACAAAAGGGGTTGGAAAGTTGTCTTTTGGACAAGCTTTTTTAATATCCCTATAATCAACACATACATGAATACTGCCTCCTTTCTTATCAATTGGAATAGGATTAGAAACCCATTCATTCAGAGCCACTGGATAAATGAAACCGGCTTTTAGAAGTTTTTCAACTTCGAGCTTGATAGCCGGCGCTTTACGTGGGTGGACTGGACGAAGGCGTTGCTGGACAGGTTTAGCTCTGGGGTATGTCTTTATCTCATGTACAACAATTGCAGGGTCGATACCTGGCATCTCTTCGTATCTCCATGCGAAGATGTCACGAAATTCTTTGAACAGAGACGTATAGGTGACGATTTCGTTGGGAGAACACGAAGCTCCAATATGGACATTTTCAACAATCCCAGGTTTAATGGATATGTCAATGGGAATCATGGGTGAGATATTACTTAAGTTCCCTTCGGAAAACACATTGTGTGAAGATGCAGAAACCGTCGAAATGATAAAAACGGTCGACGGAGTCAAAATCCGTTGATAGTTCTCAAGAGTGTGTTGTTCCAGAAAGAGTATGGAACGATGATGCCCATCGTCCCAAGGGGTGTCCTCCATGACGGACATGATCATCTCGTCAGTGGGAAAAATAACATGAAAAGGATCGGGAGACAACTCATCAAGAGAAGAGGGAGAAGGTGTTTCCGATTGAATGGCGTGATAAGGAGACTCAAATCGACTTAACGACATGACGTCACTGAAACGAAAATGATCTCCAGGTACAGGGACAATCCAAGGGTCGTGTGACGCAGGAAGTTCGTGAGGCACGATGGAGATCATGTTGATAGAAGCAACTGACGAGCGTGGAACATTGGGCAGTGGAATGGGAGAAGTACCCATTAACGAGGAGTCCTTTAACAAGCCTACACCGACGTTCTCATAACCCGGTGGGGTTTTAGAAATAAACGACACGTTGTCAGTACGAGTATCAAAATTGAAGAAGGCAAGTTGGTCAATGGTAACAACTTTTCCTTGATGAGGGAAATGTTCTACACGGAAAAGTGTTGACACAACAACTCGCATGGAATCGATCCAGCTACGGACAAGTAGAAGATTATAATCAAGGGGAGCATCAAAAACTTCCACTTCAACTTGGACCGTCTTACCTTCTAGTGTGATAGGCAACGAAAGAAGAACACTGTAAGGATTTCAGAGTGTTTTGTGATTCATTCAAGGGAGGAGAACCAATGGCTTTCCAACAAGCAAAAGACATTACACACGTTGAGGCACCCTCATCGACAACAGTTTGGAAAATGTTCTTGTCCGAGACAACAACTTGTATCTGGAATGCGAGTTGCGGGGGTAACCGTGGAATGTGATCATCCAAGTCAAAGACTATTAAATTCGTATCTGTTGGGTCAATTCCACCTATATCTTTCAACAATGCCTTCTGTTGTGTAGGACAAGACTAAAGGAATTCAAGGGCTGACATTACTGAAGGTGCCTGGGCCAAATCTTCAACAATGTTGTAGTTCTGGGCCACACGGGCATGAGGATTGAAAGTCGATTTCCTAACGACACCTTTAGGGGGGGGTCGCAGAACTGTATCAAGGCTCGATCGTTCGATATAAAAAGGATAGTTAGTAGGTGGAGTCGTGGGAGATGGTTGTACCAAAGCAAGAGGTAAATCATCAACCTTCTCCTTAGATGGAGTATAATCTTTGGCTCTAGTCATAAGTGCAGCGTTGTTTTTCTTAGAATCACCAGTACCCATCAAAACATATAACGTGGTAGAAGAAGAGGGTTGGTCATGAATGACCAACTGAGCTTGTTGTTGAGACGGGAAGGGTTGTGACAAGACTGTCGGTGTAGATGGTTTCGGGGTTCCCTGAAGGAACTTAGTGACCTCGGCACGTCGTGGGCAATCCTTCGTGTAGTGATCGTCACCACAGATAAGGCAAGGGTAGCGGGGTTTGTGCTTATCCCGATCTTCAACAGGAGTAGTTTTAGTTTGCTCTGCTTGATTATTATTTTTTCCCTCCTTATTCTTGCCTCTCCCCTTTTTAGATTTATTTTTACCGGCAGGGGTAGATTGAACAACATTAACCTCAGAAGTTTTTCTGATGGGAGTGGCAGGAGATGGAGAATTTTGAACATTAGAAGAAGTCAACTTAGGGTTGGTGCTTGAAACAAAATGTGATTGGGCCTGGGCAGTACCAATCACACCGTCAGCTGCATGCGAAGCAACTGGAGTAGTTGAAGTGCTGGAAGCATTTGGACGAGGTAAATCAGGTAGTAAATCATAAAGAGTTCCCATTTGTGAATAAACGAGATCAAGATATTGAGCACGAATTACAGCCTGCTCTTTCGTGACTACTCCACCCATGGAAATCTCCTTACCGATTTCATTCGCAAATGATTTTGTGAACCATTCAGCCAGTAACTGATCAGGGAGCTCAAGTTTAATGAGATGTCGTCTCCTTCGCCACTCATGGATGTGATCAGATATATGAGTGCCTTTACTTTGTTTGAAAGAAGTTAAAATCTCATTCCTTGTATCATAACGGATCGGTAACTGGTAATGCGTAAGGAAAGCCATGGCTAAAGTGTTAAAATCAGAGAAGAAACCTTGTGGTAATTCAATATACCACTTCGCAGCAGAACCGGTAAGGGTTCGTTGAAAAAGACGCAATCGAACAGAGTCATCCATCAATGAGTTGGATGAACACCATAGGTGAAAAGTCATAACGTGATTGTTTGGGTCCTCTCCCACTTTACCGTCAAATTTAGGAACGTCTGAAGGAAGCTTAGCTGACATAACAGGCCATTGGGGAGAGTGACGAATAGGATCATTCAAAATCCTAGACAAATATGGAAAATCCAAAGTAGCAAGAAAAGGTAACTGTCGATTCACCTGCGGGTACTGGTGAATTTGGGGTGGAAGCCCTGTCGGAAAACCAGTAGGACCGTAGGAAGTCTACCCATAATGGGAAGACCTAGGTTGATTCGGTAGTGGTTGGAGAGGATAATAACTCGGGGAATTGTATACTTGAGTAGGGACATGAGTTTGAGCATTCATACTCCAAATAGGATTAGGTATGCCTGGATATGGTTGGCCTACAGTAGGGACAGGCAACTGCTTCCCCCCAGTTGTTTGAGGAAGATTTTGTAACATCTGATTCCAATACTGGGCGAAAGCAGGAGGTATATTTTGTCCAAAAGGTGAGGTTGGACCTCCAACCGCAGGCAAAGTTCCAATCGGAAGTTGTGTCCCAATCGAAGGTTGTGTAGGAATGGTATTGTGTCCGGAAAGAGGAAATTGAAGCGTACCACCTTGCCCCCCAACGAGAATATGCAAGTGAGGTGTAACGGACGGTAGAGTGCCACTAGGATTAAGATTACCAGAAGGAAATTTAGGGAGTGTCAGAATAAAACTGGGAATAGGGTGCCCATGAAAAGAAGGAGCACCAGGAGTACCATATGGGGTTTGCGGAGGTTTTGGAATAGAAGCATTCAACAAAGCATTCAACGCATGGTATCTGGGTGGTAGTGTCGGAGTGACATTGGGCATTCGCTGGGTGTTTATAGGAGCAAGACCAACTGTAGTGAATCCGGTTGGGACACTCGTAGTAATCGCGATATGGGCCATCTCATCAGGGAGAGTAAAGTGATAAGTGGTATTCAATGGTACTGACTCTATCTCAGAAAACACTGGAGGGTTGATTTCGGAGACCACAGGAGAACCAGGACTAAAAAGGGTCCTGGGGAAATCACCTGCCGACCAAAAAGGATCTTGGCCTTCGACACCGGGAAAAGGCCCAACAGGTGATCCAGAAGAGGTAACAACTAAATATCCATAAGAATGTGATCGCATAAAAGGTCATTCACCATCGAAAATTCGAAAGTCCTCTCTAGTATTGGTAATTCGAAAAGGTTCTAGAGAGTCAGTGCGTTCCACTTATGGTGTGGTAACAACTGCGACTTCACCTTGTTGAGGAGAATCCTCAAGTGTAGTTGTAGGCAAGGGTTGTGAATTGTCCAGATGCTCGAGAGATAAACCCTGCATTCTACGTGAATGACACGGGGGAGATGTTGTAAACGAGTGACAAGCTCCGTGAAGAAACTCCTATGGTCAACTTCGAGAAACAAACAACACACGCTAGCAAACAAAAACTAGGAAGCAATCACCAAGCAAACAATACCTTCTAATTTCGAAGCCACTAGTTGGTGATGAAATCCAACGTCACAACAACGAGACGAGAAGGGGCAGGGCTAGTGTGGAAAAGTTACACTGACGACCTACTTAACAGACTTACACCCTGGTGCAAGCTCCCACACA
>SNQJ01S0013742.1:4636-18688 GCA_010110895.2 Picea sitchensis
ATGGCAAACTCCTCCTTGGCTGGTTGAATGGCTTGGCTCTCCTCCTTGGCTCAATGAACAAATAAAACCTCTAAAAGCCCTCACGGACCCCTTAAAAACCCGCGGACTGTGTGTTTTTTAAGTTGGGCGATTTTTTCTTATCGGCTCGCGAGTTATAGGCGATTTTTTCTTAAAAATCGCGATTTTTTCATAAAAAATCGCCTAAAAATCGTACCGATTTTTTGGGCGATTTTTTCATAAAAATCATTTTTGGGAAAAAATCGCGATTTTGCCGATTTATCGGCGATTTTTACAACACTGATATGAAGTACTAACCCTTTGAATCATAGCTTGCATATATTAGACTGTTGTTGCTTTGTTCCAGGCAGGTGTTCTCATTTGGGCCTACACTTCATTATTGGCTGTTTAGCACGACTATCTGCTCTTGGTGGTGACCTGTGAAGAGGGAATTTCACTTTGACCTTTATACTTTAGCCTCTTCAAAACTCCAGGTTACCGGGGACGTCTCCCCTGGGCCTAACCCCCCCTAAAGAGAAAGAACCTCCCCATCATGGTGACATTGGGTGGGGCAGGTTCCTGTTGCACCAGTTTGGCCTCTATCTTCTAGCCTTTTGATCTAGCTGCAAACTGTGCGATAACAGGATGGAGGACTGCAAATCCATGACCACCATGATCACAAATCTCATGAAATTAAACTCTTTCGAGTCCGACAAAGTGAATCCCACCATCTATAGACAGTTGATTGGATGCTTAATGTACTTGACAAATACCAGCCTGATATATGCTTTGCTTTCAACACCCTCAGTCAACATATTGTAGATCCAAGGGAAGTACATTGGGTTGCAGCAAAACACATCCTAAGGTACCTAAAGGGTACAATAGAATTTGGTCTTCAATATCTACAGGGAGGTCAAATCAACCTGGTTGGTTATTCTGATTCATATTGGGTTGGAAGTACAACTGATAGAAAGAGTACCTCTGGCTGTTGCTTCAGCCTAGGCTCATGTGTGATATCTTGGTACAGCAGGAAGCAAAAATCAGTTGCACTTAGTTCAGCAGAAGCCGGGTATATGGCAGCCAGCCAAGCAAGCTGTGAGGCCATTTGGCTTTGGAAAATGCTTAGATTTTTTTTTAAGACAGACTTGGTTCCTGCCACAATTTTCTGTGATAATCAAAGCTGCATCAAGTTATCCGAAAATCCAGTTTTGCATGATAGATCCAAGCACATTGAAATCATATATCATTTCATCAAGGACAAAGTTCAAAAAGGGGTAGTAAAACTTCAATATATTTCCACCAACGAACAGGTTGCAGACATCTTGACCAAAGCACTGCCAAAAGGAAAGTTTGAATACTTCAGAGGAAAATTGGGTGTCTTAGAGAACCCATTCCTCACTAAGAGGGAGTGTTGAGTATCAGTGAGGAAAAAGGGTAAAAAGTTAAACCTTAAGCTATGTCAATAAAGAAACAAGTCCCAACCATTGATCTAGAAGAGGATCCAATGGCTGGGATCTTCCGCGATCTGAGGGCCCACACACTAACCCTAATCAAAGAAGAGAGGAATAATAAAACATGTTACCCAACAGTCTATTTTTTTCATCAATTCGAATGATAGAAAGAAGGCGCACTGTGGGCAGACTTGCCCGAGTGCCCGAGAGATAGCTCGTATTTTCTGCTACACGGACTGAGTAGGGTCGTTGTCAAATACACGGGAGGTAGCCCGTATCTCTACTACACAGACCAAGCAGGGTCTCTACCACATAGTGGCATACACAAGTCGCAACATAGCTCTTATCCAGAACTGTACGGGGTATTCTATGCAAGGGAATCCAGAACTGTAAGGGTTCGAGTAAGCTACAGGAATTGACACTCAAGCTACAGGTGTATGAGATTTTGTAAAGGCTGTAAGAAGTCGGCCAGCATGCTTGTGTACTGTTGCCTGTCTAGATAAATAAAATTTTACTCCCTTCTTTATTGTCTCTGTTCTGTCTTGAGCATTTTATTATCATTCACTAAGTTTATGTCTAATCTATCTGTTAGTGTCTTCATTATTTTCTACAACAAAAACAGCAGCAAGAAAATGTTCTTCGGATAGCGTTTAGGCCATTGAAGGGTAGGCAACACGGTTTAAACTTTTATTGGACAGAAAACCTTGTAGCATAAGTAATTTTACTGAAAAAGAGAGAAGGGAAGATGCGATATTATAAAGCTGAAAACACAACAACAATATGCTAAAAGAAACTAATCAATGCATAAAAATTAATAGGATACCGACAAGAATTGACAGCTTGATATCAGCACACCAAAACTTTATTATTGCTTTTGCCAAAGGGCAGTTTGCACCACTAAACGCAAGTACATAACCGACACATTATTTCTCTTTAATCATAGACTAGAAGCTAGAATAAGGAAAAGAATGATGAGAGAGAGAGAGAGAGTACTGCTGCTGCTCAGAGAAGTGGACCCCTAACAATGAGGAGAAGCCTCATTAAATAGGAGTGAGGGCGCACTAACCAAGGAAAAAATAAGAGGTGCATGAGTGTACAAAATAGGAAATTAAGGCACATGAGGATGAGAGGGCGCATGAGAAGAAGAGTCCACATGTGTGGAAGAGGGAGATAAGAGGGCACATATGTGAGGGAAAGAGAAAGATAGCGACGCATGTGTGGGTTGCATGAGGGAGAAAGAGAGAGTTGGAGTGGTGGAAAGTGAGAGATGAGTGAGTGAAGTGTCCCCACATGCTAAATCAAGCTCACACGTGTGGCTGAGAGAGGGAGTTAAGCACACGTGTAAGAGTGCATGGGGAAGTGCGTCCAAGTGGAATTGAAGAGGATAAGGTGCATGGGAAGACAGAAAAGAAGGAAAAGATGAGTTAAGTGAGAGAAAGAGTGAGTTGAATGTGAGTTAAGTCAAACACGTCACTTTTACAAGCCTTATCCACTCATAGACCTTTATCTTTAATTAATGCACCCTATCTTCCTTGAAAAGTGTGCCCCATGTATTTAATCCACCATATGTTATGTTCCAGAATTATCTGCATGTCGGATTTTTGACATGCCATTTGTCACCTCACATGGTGACCTTACCTGCTAAAAATAGCCTTTCTAAAAATAGACATGCTAAAAATAGAATGTCGTCGCATGTTAATGACATCCTACCCATCGGATTCAATTTTTCGTGAAGATTTCAAATATGCAATTAGAATTGACATGCAAGATACTGCTAAAAATAGCAAGTCCTTTCATGTCGCTCGAAATAGGCTCATCGAATTTGATTTTCTGTAAGGAACCCGGATATATGTTGCGAATCATCATCTGAACCCTGTATCACCAGCTGCTAAAAATAGTAAACTGCATACATGTCATCTGGAAAAGGCTCATTAGATCCAAAATCTCACAAAGACCTAAACTATATAATCAATATCACCATGCAGGCATCTGATATGTCTCCTCAAAAATAGAGACTATACTATATATAGTGATCTCTCTCTGTCCATGGAATGCTGTGAAAACTTCTATCTCTGAAACAAAGAACACTACCTAACCAATCCTGCACCTGTACCTGTGGGAACCAACCTTGGCTCAAAAACACAATCGTCTTTGGGAAAATCTTTGAATGCTAGCCAAAAATAGACCATGTTGGCTCTTAACCCTCGGGATTTTCAAGCAAGAAAATCCAGGGGTTAACAGACCTTTAGTCCATTAGCGACCGTAACGGTGAGGTCCTTGGTGGGGTATACAAAGAGATTTAGTTTTTTAGCAACAACGTCTATACAATTATGAGTACTGCCACAATCTATGAGTATTGTTACATTTCTATCTTTTATGACTCCTTTAAGTTCCTGGGTCTTAGGTTGGGGTTGCCATGTCATGGTTTTTGACGGAATTGTAGGCTTGTTTTTTTTCTTTTATTGGAGATTGGATTTTTTCCTTTCTGAGATGTGGTGGAATGTATTTTGCATTCAGTTGTTGTATTTTCTCTTTTGGAGTAATTATTTTTCTTTGAAGTTCATTTTCTTCATTTCTGTTTTGTTGGGCACATGAGATTGAAGCTAGTGACGCTTTTTGTGGTGTTTCATCATAGTCAGAATCTGAGTTGTATGCTATGGTGATTTCATCATTTGGTTTCTAGACTTCCACTTGCTTCCCATCCACTATTCTATAGCAGCGTAATGACACGTCTTCACATCTATGCCATGGAGTCCAATTTTTTCCATGCTTACGACAATTGTTTTCCTTCTTTTTCTCCTTCTCTAATTGGTGATTTTTGGTGTTGTGATCACCTATTGCACTATAATTGGTTGTCTTCTTTGAAAATCCAGAAACTACCTCACGTTGAGTACTGAGCTTTCTTTCAATTATCTTCACCATGCTTCTGGCTTCAACCAAATTCCCAGGTCTTGATAGTCTTAGCTCGCTGTGAATAATGGGTTTTAACGCTGAAATATACAATTTTAGCAGTTGATCCTTTGTAAGGTCTGGGAATCTAGTAGCTAGGACTTCCCATTCATGGGTATATTCATTAATTGTTCTTGTTTGCTATAAACGAGTGAACCTAATAAAGGTATCATCTTCTTCATCGTCATGAAATCTCTTTAGAAGATCTTCTGTGAACATTTTCCAATTAACACTTAAACCATTGTTTTCTTTGATCACCAACTGAACCAATCATAAGAATCACCTTCTAAGTATAGGGAAGCTATTGATATTTTTTCTGGCTCGTTAGCGGGTGGGTTCATAGTGAAAATCCCTTCCATTTTATTAACCCACATGATAGATTATTCATCGTCTAATCCATCATATTTAGGTATATCAACTTTTCTTTTATTTAGACAACCCACATTATCTTGATATCTCTGGTACTAGAGTTAAAAAATTTGGACTTGGTGGTGGTATTTGGTGGGCTAAGGGTTGTGCCAGTACCGCATCTACCCTTTCGATTAGTTGGTCAATTCTTTCGTTATGATCATTAAGTATCCTTGCAATTTCATCCTTGTCGTCATTTCTCATTCTTAATAGGGTTTGCCAACATTTCTCAGACTCTTCTATTAACCTGTTAATTTTGTCTTCCTTTTCTATTAATTTATCTATTTTATCCCTTAATTCTTTTTGTACTTCTCCTAATTCTTTTTGTCCTTCTCCTAACTCTTTCTGTCCCTTCTCAACATCATTGAGACGATGTCTTATGCTGTTGACTTCATCTCTACATCGGCTAACATTTGCGTGTAGTTCGTCATTGCTAACCATCTTGGAGTTAGGGTTGGCCTTTTTCTTTATAGAACCCACTTTTTTTTTTACTTTTTATATCTTATATATAAAAAGTTCTGTAAATAATTTTTCCTTTAATATATAAAAAAATACTTTTTTATATATCATAACTCACAATTAAAACACACTAACTTTACATGTACAGATCGCCACATCTTTATGAAAATTCATCCAAGGTATGAAAATGGCATATGACATGTACGGAATTTGCACGGTTTTTAGCGGAATGTATGGAGCAGAGCTGTACAGAATTGGCGGCTGTACTGAATTATGGGTGTGTATGGTGACACATTATTTTTGGCAGTAGACGACGGTATGGATGGCGCATGGTAGGGTACGAACGTGAATTTGTACTGGTTTAGAACTTTCCAGTAGATGTGTACGTGATTGCAAATTGCCGACAATAGAACAATACGACAATGTGTATACCAACGAGAATTTGACAACGAAATTCACTCTGATACCAATGTAGTATACAATTCCTGTTTATTACTTGATGACAATAGAATATTCTGAAAATATATATTGAATAATAAATGATTTATAGGATGAATAAATGAATGATGTTACAATGGGCCTCGTGACAATCTACTTATACTCATTGACTGGTCATGAGGCGAGGGGGTATGTGTCTTTTGACTTTTCCTTAAATTAATTACATTATTATTATTATTTATTATATTTTTATTATGTTTATAACAACGAAGAACAAACTTTGCATAATCTCAAAAGGTTATATTTATAGGAAAAATGGTAGCTGTGCATGAAAGCATGAGGTGTCAACTTTCCTTTCCATGCTCTTATGGTCTAGCCACCTCTCAAATCATCAAGAAAGAAGTTACGTAGGTGACATATCACTTCACATTCTCTCCCATTTTTCATTGCCACTTATCAAGTCATAGCCCCTCCTTTTTTGTCCCATGGTAGCCATTATGTGTGTTTACTTCGTATTTGTTTTCTGTAAGACAACATCATGTTTGTCTCACCTCTTGAGGTCCAACTTAGGAAAAACACAAAATAACCTACATTCTATTCAAGGTCACTAGTGGGGCCTTGTCATTGGACCCTCCCTACGAATTTACATGGTCACACAACTTTTCCAAATATACAACTATTTGCATTGTAAGGTACTCTTGACTTGATACTAACCAGAATAAATATATGCATGATATTTGCACATTGATCCATTCCCAAAGAGGGTGTCAGAATGGGGTACAACATTCCCTTCCCCTTTAGAGTAGTACCAACCATGGTGCGACCCTCACGAAACAAACAAAATTGGATACTCTACCTTTATGGCATCCTCCATCTCTTAGGCTGCCTAATTCGATTTGTTGTGTTCCCATTAGACCTTGACCTATGTAAATGCTTAATCTCGAACCAAGGTCACCTTCTTGTCAAGGATGTGCCAAGGCCACATAAAGAAGCCACCATGAGAAAAACTTAGAATCTAGCATATGCCTAATGAGCTATATAAAAAATGATAAAGAGTTCATGCCAAAAGGGCTTACAAGTCCAAAAGAGTAGTAGTCATATAGCCTAGTGTTGGAGATATAACACACTCACCTAGGTAATTCTTTTCCTAAGGTTGATAGTCCAATGTTGAGAATGTTTCCTTAGATGAAAATATTCTTTCTAGAGAATATTCCCCTACAAAATAGGGCGCTCCTCTTCAATTTAGAGTCAGTTACACTCAGTCAGACTAGTGGAAGTCACTCATGCATGGCAACCTCGGTTTTATTACCAACAATTGTATATGTTTCTCTTACTTCCACACGTGTGACTCAGTTAACTGATGATTGCATGGATCAATTAACTAGGACTAGGTGGCAGATTACTTTAGTTTCTGTCAGTGAGTGTCTAGATCTCTCTAGATCACTGCTATGGCAACTTTACTTAGCCATGTAGAGTATATCATGTGTATTTTACCAATTTTACTCATATTGTGAAATACAATTCTATTGGTTCTTTTTTCTCATCTCTTCTCTCCTTCTCTCAATTTGCAAGCTTTGTATGAATTGTTGTTAGCTAGATTCTTTGTGCAAACCTCACCACAATTCTACATGGTATTAGAGCTTGTTATCCCCAGTTTAGGGATAACTAAGGAGATTATGTCTCGAGGCCCACAGGTCCTAGACATGGAGTACCAAGAGCCAGATCGACTTGAGCATGGCCCTGGAGGGCCCATCTTTTCTTTTCTTCAACACCTCCACTTTGTCAGCAACAACAACATCCATCACCTCGGCTTGGTTTTGTAGCAGAAGTGGATCTTGCTCCATGAGGTAATCAGTTCAGGTATCATGGTATGTGTCACTTTGATCCTCAAAACCTTTGAATATGTGCATTTGATTCTTTTGTTTCTAATGGGTGCTTGGATCTTATGCCTATCCACTTGATCATATCTGGGGGGGATGACAGGATGCCCTAGTAAGCTTGTGTCCATAAGTTTTGAGTTGCCACTGGGGAGATTCATGAGAAGCCATCGTCCGTTCCCACCATACTTACCACTTTCCATCTTTCTCCCAGTCATCCATCCCATTACATTGGTCAAGGCATTGGGTTGGCCAAATATTTAAGGGTTGCACCTTACCTTGTGGGAAGAAGGGGCTAAAGGCCCAGAGGGTAAAAGCAGCTGGAAAAAGATAGAAGCCTAAAAATGAAACCTCGAGATGCTTCGCCCAGGGATCCCCGAGAAAGCAATAAAAAGATTCTCAGCAAGAAACAAAGGGACTCGTAAAAAATAGTAAAACAAGACCTAGTTAGAGGATAGGGGGTCTCATCACGAGCCACCTTATTAGGTCCATGGGCATCTAGCGGTATGACACTACTAGCCGCTGGTTACCACGCCAGGGTAGTGGCTCTTGGTGGCATAGCCAAGAGAAAGGGGGTCTCATCACGAGCCAACCTTCTCATTTCCGTGAAAGTGCTTGTGGGTAACATTGCCACCACTGGTCACCACGCCAGGGCAGTGTCCCCTGATTAGCTTCTTGAAAGAAAAAAACAATAAGAATAAAGGTAAAAGGCATGAATGGGCTTGGAAACATTTGCATCCATGACAGGTGTAGCTCACCCTCTACAGAGGCACCCATAGGTAAGCCATGCATTTCCCTGCTATCACTGAACCCCTTGTCCATACATCCCTTACCACCTCATCCACTCACATGGCTTGGATTTGATTTCTCCCGGAAACACCCCACATCTAGTGAGAATTTGCCCAATAGGATGCCCTGTCACTTCTTCCAAACTTGGCTTGCAGATTAGTATAATGTCTTTGAGCACTTGTCCGGGTAAAAGGGATTTTATGCACATGTTTAATAATATTGATGATTAGATGTGATTGACATTGCTATGATCCATGTGACTTATGAGCCCATGGAGGGCGTCTCTGTTGATGTGCAGGACCATACTCGACGAACATGTACCATTATGGACAGGTACACATGGGGAGATGATTAGTTCGGACCTCTATGGGGCTGAAATCCGATCAGATGGATGCTGAGACCCCAACAAGGGGCAGAGACAGATCAAAGGGTTTGCACCGGAGAAGAGGAGGACGTTCCACTAGAGGCATCTTAGCAGACCTGTACCTAGGGGGGTTGTGCCCTTTCCACCATTACGTTGGCCTTGGAAGGCCCATGACGTCACCTAGGACACTCATGACATCATCCAGTGCTTGTGGACATTTTGGGAGGCAGTTGTGGCATGTGTGGCAGCTTCTAGAGGCCCAAGGAGGCCTAATGTTTTGCTCCAGGAGGCCAACGTTTCCCTAAAAAGGGCTAACGTCACCCTAAAAGGGCATGACGTCTTCATTTATGCTTGATTTAAGGTTTGATTATGACATTTAATATAAAAACAATATTATTATGTATTTTGGCCATGTCGGCCTTTTGGTGACCTAAAATTACATTAAGGTCATTGGTATAGTATAAATTGAGGGTTTTAACTCTCATTTTCTCATCGTCTTTCACTCACACTGGTGTGAGGTCTAAAATTTGCACCCTCTTTTAGGGTTTTGGCTGAAATTACTAGTGCACACTTGTTGAAGGAGGCTTATTTTGGCTATTTTTGGCATTTTCTTGGTGGAAGGTTTACAACTAGGGTTTGGCATTGATGACACTTGGTGAATGTAATTGAATTTCTGCAATCCTTCCATTACTTGAATGGTTATAGTATTTTACTTGCATTTTGTTAATGAAGTTTGCTGGAATAAACCCTAGGAAATAAGAACATGTTGGTGTCCTTATTTTAATTCCCTGCTAAGATTGTGCCAAGGAGTTTTTACCTATTGAAGACATTGCTAGGGCCTTGACATTGCAACACCCTACCTTTGCTCTTCAATCCTAGCCGTTTTTATCTTGTCATTGAGCTAAAGAAGGAGGAAAACACACTAAGGCCTAGGGTTACTACACCTTAGTGAGCCATTTTCCCCTAGGGTTTGATGGTTGAAGCCTTGGCTCAAAAACACTTCACCATCAAATTCTCTTGTCTTTAGCCCTTCCATTATCATATTGCTTCTTCAACTCTTGCCACTACCTTTGACTCCATTTGCCCTATGATTGCACTAGTCTAAGACCTTTTACTTGAGTGTTTTTGATCATAACCTCCAAAATCTTTGAACAGCCATTAATACCTTCTAACCCTAACCTACTAACCCTATTGCTGCTATTTATCCATTTGGTTTATAGTTATACTTTGCAACATTTAATCCTTTTATAAGCAATTGAGAGACTGGCTAAATGCGTAGTGTTCTTTGCTTCTGATGAATGTTGGTATTTTTACATTGATGATAAATCGTTATTGCTCATTGTGAAGCTTCTTTAGCATTTATTGTGAAGTGACGTATTGTGATTATTGCTATTTTACATCATTGATTGCTTCATCAATAATATTAGTCAATTGCTTTATTTGAGAAAGTCCAATTATATGAAGTACTAACCAACAAGTGACCTTGCAAATATAGTTTCTTGTTTCTTTGTTCCGGGCAAGTACATTTCTGGTTATTATTATCTTTTATTGGTTGTTTAGCCGGACTTTCTGATCGGTGGTGACTTGTGAGAAGGAAACTTTACTTGGCCTTTTATCCATTGCCTTCTCAAAACCCCAGGTCACCGGGGGCGTCTCCCCAGGGCCTACCACCCTAAATAGAAAGAGATACCCTATTGAGGTGACAGTGATAGGGTAATCTCCTGTTGCATCAGTTTGTCTTCTTTACCTTTCCTTTATCCTTCAAAGTACAAACTGTGCAATAACAAAGCCCACAAGTTGCTAGGAGCAAGGCGCATAGGTATCTTATTTGCAGGTCCAGAAGGGAGATGCAGTTTGAAAAGATGGATAATTCGCTGACAATTCTTCTCACACCTCATAACTACTTCAAGTGGAAGCTAAAAATTCTGCATCAACTCAGATGTAGAGGCTTGTACCGGATTACCATGGCTACAGAGGTTGAGCCAACCTCTGCTATCGAGAAGAACATGTATCTCAACTGCATGGATGAGGCTTACGACCTCCTCTATGTCTCTATTTCCCCCCGAGCTTCTGTTTCACATTGAAGCTTGTACCACATCAGATGATATTTGGACAAAGTTGGAGGATCTCTCTAGAAAACAGGACGAAACGAGAGGTCACATGCTCGAGGTTGAACTAAATTCCTTAGATCTGAGGAATTTTGACAACATCCATGACTTCTTTACGAAGTTCAAGTCCCTTATCCTTCATCTAAAGGGATGTGGAATAGACAAATCCACTCAACACAGTCAGTTAATCCTTTCTATCTTAGCAAAACTTGGTTTGGATTTTGCTCTTTTCATCTCATCGTTTCATACAAACAGATTCACTTTAGGAGCGGCATGGAAAATGCCGACATTGGATCAGTTTATTGAAGCCCTCACGCATGAGCAAGATAATCTCATCAAAATGGGGATAATGAAAGGACCCAATGCGCGTGCACTTGCTGTGCATGAAAGCAACAACACTTCCAATTCAAAGTCCAATAAAAAAGGAAAAGGAAAGGCGCATGCAGAGCCAAAGAAGGAAGGGCACTCCAAACCTTTCGATGATTCCTCAGGCTCCAAACGTGGAAAAGCAAAGAAAGGGAAGACCAAATGCGGTTACTGCAACCGCGGTTATCATCCCGAGTTCGCATGCATGAAGAAGTAGATTGATCAGATGGCGTAGATTCTTCAGAAGAACAACCTCAGGGATCACATTCCTGAAGCTGCCAAAAAGAAGCCAAAAGATCAATCCGAACAAGGTAACTCTCATGCATTGATTGCCATTAACTCTTCTCATGATGCATGGATCTTAGATTCAGGCGCATCCCACCATATGGTGCAATTTATATTCCTGGGGCGTTGCAACCATGACCGATACCAACCATTGTCTAGACTGACATTTCCATGGATTTTATAGTGGGCCTCCTCAAAGCTAGCAACAAATTGGTCATCATGGTGGATGTCGATCGCCTTTCCAAATATGCTCAATTTTGTGCGCTATTGAACCCATGTACACCCTCTATAGTTTCCCAAGTCTCTATGGATCATATTTTTAAGTTACATGGCATGCCCACTTCCATTATATTGAATCGCGATCCCACATTCACCAATGAATTTTAGCAGGAGCTATTCAAACTTCAGGGCACAAAGTTGAACATGAGCACCGCTTATCATCTCAAACTGATGGTCAAATAGAAGTGGTCAATAAGTGCTTGGAAACCTATTTGAGATGCTTTGCTTCAGACATGCAACACCAATGGGTATAGTGGCTACCCATACCATTTATCATGGCACTGCCAAAATGACACCATATGAAGTTGTCTATGGCCAACCCCCNAGTGGCTTCCTATTTTTTTGGCACATCCAAGGTTCATGAAGTGGATTGCACACTACTCACCATAGAGGGCATTCTTTGAACCCTTAAGTACAATCTGGCTCTTGCTCAAAATCGAATGAAGCAACAGGATAAACAACATCACTTTGAGTGTTCTTTTGTAGAAGAGGATTAGGGGTTTCTTCATCTTCAACCCTATAAATAGACTTCTCTCAAAGATGAAGGCTAATAGAATATCACACCAAAGTTCTATGGATCTTAGCATATCCTACAATGTGATCATATCCTCCAACACATTGGACAATAGCCTACAGATTGTCTCTTCTAGCCCACTCCATGATCCATCCAATCTCTCATGTGTCCTGTTTGAAGGTCATGGGATTGAATTGCCAAGTTCAGACCAGCCTTCTTGAACTTGATGAAGAAGGGTCCATTTGGCTATAGCTCGAAGCAATATTGGCCACAAAGGAGCATCGATTACACAAGTACACTATTCGGGAAGTGCCGATCCAATGGAAAGATGTGTAGCCAAAAGATGCCAATAGGGAACCAACAATGATTTTACAGTAGTTGCCACATCTCCAGCCTTGAGGACAACACTACTTTTGAATGGGGAGGGCATGTTGGGGTCCTATCCTAGCCTCCCTACTTTGGGGTACTTAGGAGTTAATGTATGAGGCCACCTTCTTTGAACAAGGCCCATTAGATAGTTAGTGGGTAGTTAATTATTGTAAAAGGGTCCTCTTTATTAAATAAGACCCATTAGGTGGTTGGTACTCATTAATGATGAGACCACAAGTAGTTAGGAAGAAACTATATATAAAGCTAGAAGGCTATGTAATATTTCACCAAGTGTTGTTGTAGTTTTAGCTTTGCTCATATGAGGTTGCCCCCTCAAAGAGGCTCATGAACGTTGCTCTCTCTTTTGGAAATCATCAATACAAGGGTTATATTTCACAAGATGAATCTCATCGTCTGTTGTATCTGTTATTCTACATTTATATTGCTCTGAATATCTTGTTTGTGATTCAATTTTAAGAATTAAGGATCATTACAATATGTATCAAATTTTATATATAGAATAATATATGGAAAAAAAGAGCTACAATTAATGGAAATCATCAACTATTCATATTGATTTTTAGATTGAAATTATTCAAGAATAAAATCATTCCAACAACCACCATTCATCAATTGACTTTTACGATTCAACATTGAACATTAACATTCCTTCTCCTTTGAGACTTGGTGTGGAAATGACAGATAGAAAAATCTGAAACTTGAAACTTAATGAAACTGAATTGTTGAGACTTGGGGAGTGAATAATATTGATAATGATGAAGAATGCATGATGCCGAACCATTGGACCCCAACATCCTGCAATAAAACAACAAATAATGCCCTACTTCCTCTTTCATTTCTGTTGGTCTCTTCCAAGTTCACATAGCCAAACTGAAAATGCAAGAGTGAGCATGAAATTAAGGTTTAAAGGTATAAATGCATGGAGCACTTTGTTAGAATATTAGGGTAATTTTGAAAACAGCAGTCTCTTTTAATTTCAAAGCAAAAACCCTTTAGATCTGAAGCATAGACAGCATGTATAAATAGACCTATAGAAAACAGTGACAGTAGAAGAAGACAAACTTTGATAAATCTCAGATCTTAAAGCAGATTAGATAATGCTCATTCAAGATTATAGTAAACTCAATCTATAAGCAACAAACTCAGATCTCAAACAGTGATATGAAAACCCTCTCAAGTGTAATAGCAGATCAAGCAAACAGTGATGCAAACCCTTTCAATTATGACAGCAGATTAACAGTGATACAAGACTTCTTTTTCTATATGACTGTGGTTAAATAGTAAACAAAGAAGATCACTTAGATTCTAGTAACTCAGATCTGAACTTTCAGAAGAAACAAATTAGAAACATACCTGGTACCAACTTTACCTGTGAAGA
>SNQJ01S0013742.1:25760-43082 GCA_010110895.2 Picea sitchensis
TTCTTGGTCTAGGACCAAGCAGTTAAAGCCCCTAGATAAGCCTAGGGCCCCTGGAAAAGTCCAGGGTACCCATGCATACGGCATGGGTTGATCCTTGGTCTGACCTTGGTGGATAAGACCCCAAGAAAAGTTCTGGGGCCACTTGATCATATATCAAGTATCTTGATGGTACATGACCTTCCTTGAAGAAGGACATAACCACATTAGGGATAAGTCCCATATGCAGTGATGATAAAGTAATAGGTTCACCATGCTGAATGAAGAAATGAGTATTGCCACTTTGCTAACCCTCTCTTACCCTTACATGTGTTGGTTTGGGGCTTTGTTGTTTTTGTTCAAGGGTTAAAGTAAAGTTAAATTTAAATTGTTAATTATAACATGTTTAAATTTAATTTAAACATGTTATTTTTAATTGTATTTATTTTAATTTTTAAACTCTTTCTTTAAACCCTTGCCCTAGCCTAAAAGTATAAATACAACCCTACCCCTCTCACTTTACAGACATTACATTATTCACTTATTGCCTAAGTGTGTGGATCTCTCCTAGCTGCGGCTCCTCTGCTGGTGTCTTTCTCTTGCGGCCCTCCTATACTGTTGAAGTCTTGCTTGTGATTATGGTGTAGCCTTTCTCTGCTGTCTGAAAACCATTGCGGCCCCTTTCAGCTAGTGAAGTATTCTTTTGCTGTAGCATACCTTTGTTGTTGCCGTTGATGTATAGAGGGATAGCGGCTCCCTTGTGAAGGCTGTCAGTGCCGCGACTCTCCTTTAATCTGTTGTGGGAGGGATATCAGAGTGCGACCCCTCTTTGTTTCTTATGCTGTGTGGACTTTACAAGGTTTGGCCCTTTCTTCTCTGTGATGAGTCTGGTTCAGATCGGCTCCTTCTTGCTACTATGATACACCTGTAGGGTGCGACCTCTTCCCACAACAATAGGGTTTCTACTACAAGCTTTAACCTCTCAAGACTGAAGGTTTATCTTGTGTGTAAGGTTGATTGATATAAGGGTTTACCCACAATCCTACTGTCCAGTGCCTTTGTAACCTCTTGGGGTAAGGGTTTTATTGTCTGATATTCTGAGTGAGGGTTTGGGCACTTATAACCACTGTTGGGATTGTGTTTCCTTCCTGTGGCCCTTATTCTTGGTGGCAAGAAAAGATTTTTCATTCATTGGCATGAGATCCTTGATAGATCTATGAACTGAACCTTTGTCTGAGCATACAAAAGGGTTCTACATCTCCTATGGTCGTTGTTCTTTCTTCAGAGGTAAGACTGTTGCACTAGGTAAGCTGTCCACTTATCTCTTTCAGATCTGACTTGTTTTTGCTTCAGTACTGCTTTGATCTAGTTTGCTTTAAGTATCAACTACTTAGATCTGAACCTATACTTTGAATTTACATAACTGTTCTATTGTGGATTGATCAGACTAGTTGTTAGATCTTTGCAGATTGATCAGGCTATTCTATTGTGTATCATCTTGAGTTTAGATCTATTGTATAGATTGGTCTTATTCAGATCTGTTCACTGTTACATTAACATAGCTCTCTCTTAGATCTGAGTTTTATATTTCTGATCTCACTAAGTTTATAGCTGTCTCTCTTAGATCTAAATTCTAAGTGTTCTAACTCTGTCGATTGATAGATCTAGCTATTTTGATCACTGAAATAAAAAAGATACCATTGCTTTGCATTTTTACCCTAATTCTAACATGGTATTAGAGCTTAGGGCGTAAAGAGCTCAAGACTTGCAGACTTGAGCCTGCGAAGATCCTCTCTTAAAGGTAAATGTTTTGTAGATCAGAAGTAAGGAATGACTTCCTGTGTAGAATTGAGAAGGAAACCGTTTTTTAAATTTTGGTTAAACTACGAGGTAAGCAAATATCTTCAGCAGTCCTATTACCTTTTCTAAAAAGGAAACTGTTATTGGTCATTTATGCTTTGGAAAGAAACTTGAATTATTCCATTTCTAACTGTTATAAAATTGTCATGATAAGAACAGTTTGGACATAATGTAGTCCAATCTCTAGCATATGTCCTTACCAATAGGTGATACTCCTTGAATTTGTTTATGAAATTGGGGAGTTTTTCCTAAAGGCTGTTATCTCTGCATCTTTCAACAAGTGAGATCTGATTAAAATGTTTGAATGACTGTGGGTTTGTCTATGATTAAAGTACATAATAGTTAAGAGCTTTTTGTTCTGGATCTAAAGGTTGGAAAGTGCACACCTGAGATAAATACATCTTTGTCACAATACTAGATTGTCTTTCTAATGCATACTAAGGTTGACCACTGTAACCTACATGTTCTTCCTATCACTTTGATCAAGCCTCTTGACAAGAAGTTATCCTTTATATATTTTTGGACTGATTGATATAAAAGGGGGGGCAGTGAATGATCTTGCTTATTGACTTGTACTCGTTTGAGATGCAATTTTGGATGCCTACTTGATCTTTTGTGGAGTGTCTACTGCAAGATTGGGAAAGTTTCCTTGTCAAGAAAATCTAGAGGCCAGGGTCCATTATCTTTGAAAGGGACTCTTAGTGATTTCCCTAGTTTACCCTTGATCACCTACTGATTTCCAAGATTTTTCTTTTCTACTGTTTGACTGAAAATTAAATGACAAACTCAGTTGAGAGAAGGTAAGATTTAGTCAAAGGACTGATGCAAAATGCTTGGAAATGTAATCATTATTCTTAGGATGATAAGTGATAGTTTTTAAAGTTTTTTTGAATATTATTGCTACAAATGCCTGGTAAGTGCTCAACTTCCATTGTTACTAAATGCCTCATGCTAAAGATGTTGATGATGTTACTTTAGCCTCATGCTGATGAGGATGATGAAGCTACTCCAGCTCCATGCTGTGAACGATGATGATGAGAAAAGCTTCCGATGATTTATAGATATGCAAGTCAGTGTTCCAGATGTTGTTGATGTTGCTGCCCTCTCTCTTTCCTAATGATGTTGTAGAATACCCTTCTTGTTAAGGGGGAGTGTTGAAATATTGTATCTGCAAAGAGTTTCTATTTATTATTGAGTTATTATTCATTAGATCAATCCCCTTTTGTGGATTGATCATGTCAGACATTGTAATTGGCCAAATCCCCTTTTGTGGATTGGTCAAACCCTAAATATATTATGCAAATTCAGAAGTCGTCCCCCAGTCTAATTAAAGTGGTTTTAACCACTAAGAAGACAAGTCGGCCTTGCCCAGTGAAGAGACACCTTTCCACCACCTGCCAGTTTGTATAAATAATAATAATAATAATCTATTTTTAAGGTCACGACCAAGCTAGCACACCAAATTGGTGTATGAGACCCCCTTGTTTGTGGGACAAGGGACCCCCCTCCGCCCAACGATTTGACTGGTAAAGTCTACGAAGGTATACATACCCTACCCCCCTCTGGATTTGAACCTGTGACCTCTTAAGAGGAAACACATGTTCTTAACCATTAGGCCCACAAAAGCCAATGCCTCATTTGATCACTCACTCATTCACTCACTTAGTGCGCAAGTTTGGTAGCTACAGTTGAGAGAAGAAGGAAGAGAGAGGTGCATTTCTCAGTGGAGGATATTCTCTAGTGTTTGGTTTATTGTCTTGGAATTGTATTGGCTATCTATATTAACAAATTTTTTGCTGGGTTTTCTCCCCCATGAGGGTTTCCCAGGATAAATGTTGTGTATCTTGTGATTGTGTTTCTCTCAGTGATCATATCTATGCTATGGTTATCTAGTAAATTGAAAAGAAACCTAATAATATCTTAAACCTTAACAAATAAAATACTTGCAGAGGATCCTTCATCTACAATAAATCAACGAACGCCCATTATCTGGAAGGGTGCAAAAGAAGGAAGGTGAGGCTCTACAAGATCATTCCAATCAAAGGAAACCATCCTGGGACTTGGAGGGAGCGAACTCAAAGAGAGTGGAATGCTCCCTTGTTCGGAAGGTACATAACTAGAAATGCTAAGGACATGGTCGAAAGATGCATCACCCCCCAAAAGAAGAGTGGGATTGACCGAAGATTGCATCGACAATGTCACTTCCTTAGACTTGTCACTCTCCAAGAGAAGAGTGGGATCTATCGAAGATTTCATCGACACGAGCATTTCTTCAACCGTTGGTTGAATATGATGCGAGACAACATGGTCAAGAGACACATCACCCCCAAAAACAGGAGTGGTGTCAGTCGAAGATTGCATCGACACGATCGCTGGTTGACTATGATGCGAGACAACATGGTTAAGAGACACATCACCCCCAAAAATAAGAGTGGTGTCGGCCGAAGATTGCATTGGCACAACCGATGTATCAACCAAAGAAGGATACGATAGGTGGGAAACCAAAGACGACTCAGAACCCGAAGGGCCCCTAGACAAGGACCACACTTCTCGTACCACCACAATAGCAGGGCACAAACGAGTTAGGTGAGTTCCTTCGCAAATTCTACAAAGGAACTTGGGCTTATGTCCTATACGTTTAGGCTTCTCAATCGTATCAATGCCCCCAACATGACTTGCAGTGGTCGGTGACATGCTCCCAACATGACTTGCAGAGGCTAGTAGCTGATCTCTAACATGACCTGCAGAGGTTGGTGATGTTTGTGCAGTGTGACTAGAAGTGACTAGAGTTGTGCCCCCAACATGACTTGCAACCGCTGGTTGTTGGTCTTCAACATGACTTGCATAGGTTGTTGACCTATCTCCAACATGACTAGCAGAAGTTGGTGATATAATGCCAATATGACTCGCAATGACTGGACTTATGCTTCGAGCATGACTTGCAGCAACATCGGAGACCAAGGTTCTGGGAAAGACTGGTTTTGAGAGATTGCAAGATAAGAAGGGTTCTGGTATACACCATGGCTCTGCCTAGTAAGGTAGTATCCTCCTCCCAACTGATTCATAAAAGGTTGTAAGAGCATCATCACCGAGGAAGCCGCTTGCGAGGAGAAAGCGACGTGACATGGGTTACTCATGTGAGGATATACGTTTCCCCCAGACAAAGGAACTCCATGAAGAGGGTTTCCCATACTATAAAACTGTCTCCCTCCAGATGAAACACCAAAGGACATAAGGAGGTTTTCCATGAGAAAAGTGTTCGTAGGAACAGGCACAATGGAAGAAGGATAGATGGACGAGATATAAGAAGTAGAAGGACCGCCCATTTGAGCACTTGCTCCTGGAAAAGTGAAGCTAGGATTGGGTTTAGAGGAAGGAGGAGTCAAACCTCCTACCATGGGAGTTGGTTGAGGGATATGACTCCCACCAAACAAAAAGGGAGAATAAGGAGGCATCGTGCCCCCAGACCCAAAACTAGGATTCACATAAGACGAGGAGACAGAGGATGACAAGTGCGAAGTTATATCTGGCATACCAAAAGAGAAATGATTAGAGGCCCAAGGCATTGACTGAGGACTATGATTCAACATACCACTTGGAAATACAAAAGGATTCATCCCCATGGGCTGAGTAGAGACCATGGGCTAAGTAGCGCTTACTGAGGGAGTCACAGGGGCTCCACCAACCATAACAGTCAAAACTCCCGACACAATACAAAATCCTAAGGCCAACTAATAATCAAAGAGCACACTTCTAAATAAAGCAAAAGGCCGATGCACCCAAATATTATATAATCACTGAAAGAGACCTCCCGAACTAAAGTATGTATGTCTCGCCCAAGAGGGGCCTGAGACTCCCTTCAAAAGATTGGAGGTATTAGAATTAGTTATAAGGGCCCTCGTGGGCTTAACAACACAGTTGGTCAGATCCCCCCGAAGAGGTAATCCTCCATAAAGGTTGTGTGTTGTTTGACCCTTATCTGACTCAGGGTACCTGCAAAATAACCCATGCAAGTTACCTGTGTGACTACCTATGTCAAGCAACTAGAGTCACCATGATATAACCAATGTGCAAGTGAGCAGTCGTAAGCCCGGTCCACTGTATGGGCAGGGTAACAAAGCCTGAAATCTCGAAAGCATCGCCTCTCACGGAGGTAAAGGTACTAGCGAGATCCTCAAATACGAATAGAACCCTAGAAATATCTCTGATGCTAGGAAGGTATTAGAGGGCTATCTCTGCAACCAACTTCGCGCGACCTCATGCTTAACTCCGGTGTGAGCGAAGCCTCTTGACGTCACCAATTACACAATGGGTTTCACCACTCCCTGGTCAGACACATATGTTTAGTTTAATAGCCTTGGAGAAGTTTATTCACAAAATCCTATTCCAAGGCCCTATGTCCTATACGTGTTTGTGTACCCTGAAAATAAAAATAGTTTCTAATCAATTTTAATTAATGAACGTTAATTTTAATGGCTTCTACTTACTTAAGAGGTGCGGTCGTGAAACTGATGGTATTACAACTCAACATATAAAATAAGCAAATATAAAAACACTGCTAAGTACTAGTCTTGAATTTCAAAGAGATGGTATGCTTCTAAATGTAATTTTTTCCAATGCAATCTCTACAATTTCAATGAAGTGCAATCTTTCCAAATGTGTCAAAATCAATGCAAAGTAATCAAAAGTGCAAATTCCATAAGTACAATGCAAGTAAGCAATTTTTTTTGTATTTTCGATATAAATAAAAGAAAATGCAAGGACTGAATAACAACCTCACAGACAAACCTTGCTGCAAGCAAAAAGAGACAAGCCACGCAGGAAACCTAGAAGCAACTATTCTGACCAATAAGCAAGGACAACCAATGAAAAAGATGACAAGAAAGAAGTTCGCCCAAAAATTCAACAATACAAAGGCTTCCTATCACTCTATAGGCACTTAATAATCAGAATAGGGATCCAAGAAGACTCATCAACCAACAAAACTCACCCAACAAACACCAAACTCAATCAACAAGACTTAAGCGATGACATACACGACTGTTTGAGAAACAAGTACGTATATATGCTCCCTAAAGGAAGACAACTCGCATCTGTATGCGTCTGTTAAGGGAAAAACCGCGTATACCAAGAAAAACACTACCAGGGCAAGGGTTAAGCCAAGAAAATCATATGCAAGGAAAAAAATAGGATGTCTAGCAACATGTGACAAGGAAACTCAGGAAAATAGAGAGCAAATCAAGGAGAAAAACACCCAAAACCCCCAAAAAGGAGATATCTCCAGTATGGTCGCCAATTCTGTTATGAGGAAAATCTCTCTATGGCTAGGGGTAAACCACAACAGACATAACGACACCCAAAAATCAACTCTAATCCCAAGTATGCTATATAAATGAAATGCTAACAAGACAAGGCTAAGAGCCCACCTCGTCCGAACATTTGAAGAAGACTACCGTTGAGCACGCGACCCAAAGCTTTATACCTGCAACTTGTCCTCAACAACCAAGATACAGAAGCATATGGTGATAATATATAATGTCAACATATAAATTAGCATAATCCATTCACATACATGACAAATACGCCCATGGAATAGTAATTCAAATATTTGCAAGATATCAATTGGATGAGAAAATAATATTTCTATTAAAATAATCAACATAAGTACATAGGTGACAAACTTCTGTAACAATACATATCAGAACCGAGAAACTAAGTCCCTCTAGCTGGGCCTCCACCACTTCAATCGTCCACAAAGGCAAGCTCATATATAAGAGTCAATGAGGTTCTCCATCACAAAGAATGAAGAGCTTGGGGGTTGAATACAAGAAGTTCAGACTTTCAGGACAAAGGGATGCAGACTCAATATGAAGTGAAATTTCTCCAGAGTGTCTTTGCTCTTAAAGTTCAATTGTCGAAATTATCTTCAAGGCTTGGATATGGCTCAATTTATAACCTTCAAATGGAAATGAAGGGCCGAGTCAGAGCGTTTCTAGTATATGGAAGGTCAAGGATCCTGGATCTCGTGACATAGTATGGAAGCCTGACATAATTTTTAATTTTTGAGCACCAAACCTGATGTACGCAGGTTGTAGTGGAGCAACCCACGTATATGCTTGTTGTATAACTGATAGGGCGCATATATGTGTAAAAATGTGCATTTTTGGCTCTGGAATGAACAAAAACGAGGACTTCAAGTCTGTAGAGGGTAATGGAAGGCCATCCAAGAAAATTGCATGGAGTGAGGCAACATTTATTGTAACAGGTGAGAATACCTCCCTCGCTAAGAGGGAGTGTTGATGTTTTGTAGCTTCGCGCAGGTATTCTCACATGGCCCTAGGTGTTGGGCATGTGGGAATGGTCGTGGACACCACATCACACTTTAGGTTTGGTGAAAATTGTCTTTGGAATTAAGCTGGGGCTTAATGGGTTTGGTGATGGGCTTTGTGGGTTTGTGACAGGGCTTCATACCCACAACAAAGTCTAATTTGGTGACTTTGTGGAGGGGCTTCTCAAGCTAAACCCTAGACTTGTATAAATAAGAGAGAGGTCATTGTGACATTTCATATGGTGTAGAGTGTGTGGGGACATGATGGAGCTAGCATAAATGAATCTACACTTGTGCTAGGAGGCTTGGTGATTTCAACAAAGGGAAATTCTGCATGATGACAATTCTGGCCTAACGTTGAGGATTCTCTATTTTCTTTTCTTGGCAGGGAAAACCACACCACATGTGTGGGAGAGAGAGGTAGTGACAGAAGGAAGAAAATTGTATGAGTGGACCGAATCATATAGAAGTGTCCATACAGGTTTTCGTGCATGTATGCAGGTTTCAATGGGAACAATCACGTAAGTACGCAGGTTGTAGTGGGAACAATCACGCACGTATGCGGGTTGCCGTGGGAACTGTAACATACATTTGTAGAGAGTTTATCTAGGCAGGAGCAGATTCGTACATGATGATAGGTGACGCCAACATGTCGTACAGGCGATCTGCAACATATTTTTGAGTAGAGGATATTTCCAGGGATTTGTTGAAGTTTGGTTTTCTTATTTATATGATTATTGGAGGACAAGGTTGTCTTCAAATTTTGGTGAAATTGTATTGGCTAAGAGGTGTTGGAGATTTGCAACTTTGGGCAGTCATTCTCCACAATAAAGTTCAAGAAGACCCATCTACACCATTACAGAAGCCCCAGGAAGAAGTTAAAGACCTAGGAAGAGAAGTTGGCCCCACATGAAAAATAATAGTAAAATTGAAGAGCCAGAAATAAGAAGTCGGCCCCAGACTGGCGCCTAGATCAATATAAATACAAGATTGGCTCATTTCATTTTCACAGTCAGACAACTCCTTCAGCAGTGCGCACAAGGAAATTGCAGCTGTAGTTTTGGCAGTTTCGCTATTTTTGGGTTACCAGTTATCTTGGATAGTGCACTACACTTAAAGAAGCTCTTGCTTGGTTATTCTTGGTCATATTATTGAGGAGCTAGGTTTTGGTGATGCTAGCCTTGGGGAGGATCTTCTTTATATGGTATTTTGGCTATTGATGGTGATGTATTGGTAATATCTTGGACTAAATTCCTCTAGAGAAAGGTTGTTGGGTTTTCTCCCAAGTTTGGGTTTCCAAGGATAAACGCTTGTGTTATTGTGTTGTGCTATTGTGTTTACTGTGCATGTTTAGTATTTCTAGATCTTGTTATTTCTGTTGCATTGTTATAGTTGAGATTTTCAGTGTATAGTTATTCTATGATAACTGTTGTATGAAAGTGAATCTTGTTATTAATCATAAGGAAATAATTATCAAGAGCTAAGAATCATATAAAACGCCAACATGGTATCAGAGCTAGTTGAAATATTGCCACTGAACAATTGCAGTTGCCAGTTACAGTTGCAATTGCCAGTCGCCAGTTGCAGTTGTCAGTTGCGAGTTTCCTGTTGCGCAAACCTTGAGATTAGAAGACAAGCTAGATGGTGCTACAAATTTCAGAGCTACGCACTTATATATGTTTCGAAGTTATATAATTTAACAAAGTATGAGGGTGTTTGCAGGGGATGTACAAGGGACCTGATATGGAGTAATTATATCCAGGAGGAGACTTGGTTGATGTCCAGGGATGATATGGATGGATAGATGTTGTTTGTGCCTAGACGATCTAGCTTCAGATCAGTGGTGATTCTTGGAGTTAGAGAGGGCAATCTATATAGGCTGAGGGGCCAACCTATGCGTGCTATGACCAACATGAGCAGAGAGATAGACGAGGAGGAGCATGTAGCTCCACTAGTGGTGAGGCAAGTGGCCCCAACAATAGAACTTGTTCAGAGGGAGCATGTAGCTCAACCAGTTGTGAGGCATGTGGCCCCACCAATAACATATGATTAGAGGGAGTAGGTAGCTCCACCAATGATGAGGTAGGTAGCCCCACCAGTAGTGCCAGCTCAAAGGGAGCCAGAGTTCAAAGGGAGTCAACCCTCATGATCTAGTAGGAAGGAGAAACTGCCTAGGAATATGCAGAGGACGGTGGATAGGGAGCAGGCAACTCTAGAGGTTGTGAAGACTTAGAGAGAGTCAGAAATTCAGAGGGAGTTCCCCCTTAGTTTCAGGTGGGAGAGAGGCATATTCTAGGACTAACATGCATATGTCATGAGTTGAGGAGGCCATATAGGAGGTTCAAAGGCAGGAGGCTTCTAGGAGCTGTATTCCCTCCATGGAGGATCCATTTGTTTCAGCAGGTTTCACTACAGTGACATAGGGAGCAACCAATCAGGCAGATTGGAATGCAGGTGCGATAGTGGATCCAATGTGGGAGATAGAGGTACTCCCATGATGGGTGACAAAGCTACTACCAGGTGATGTTGGAGGATGGAATTCTTCCCTCGTTAAGAGGGAGTGTTGATGCTTTTGTAGCATCGGGAGGCATTTCCACTTGTGGAGTGTGGTGAGAATATCTCTCTCGCTAAGAGGGAGTGTTGATGTTTTGTTCCTTCGCGTAGGTATTCTCACATGGCCCTAGGTGTTGGGCATGTGGGAATCGTCATGGGCACCACATCACACTTTCGGTTTGGTGAAAACTGCCCGTGAAATGAAGCTTATGCTTTGTGGGTTTGTGATAGGGCTGCACACCCACAAGAAAGTCTAATCTGGTGTTGACTTTGTGGAGGGGCTTCTCAAGCTAACCCCTAGACTTGTATAAATAAGAGAGAGGTCACTGTGACATTTCATATGGTGTAGTGTGTGGAGACATGATGGAGCAAGCATAAGTGAGTCTACACTTGTGCTAGGAGGCTTGGTGATTTCAACAAAGGGAAATTATGCATGATGACAAATCTGGCCTAGGGTTGAGGACTCTCTATTTTTTTTTCTTGGCAGGGAAAAGCACACCACGTGTGGGAGAGAGACGCAGTGACAAAATGAAGAAAATTGTATGAGTGGAGAGAATCGTACACAAGTGTCCATACAGGTTTCCGCGCATGTACGCGGGTTTCAATGGGAACAATCACATACGTACACAGGTTGCGGTGGGAATAGTCGCGTACATACGCGGGTTGCAGTGGGAACTGTCGCATACATCCGTACAAAGTTTATCTGGGCGGGAGCAGATTCGTACAGGTTGACAGATGATGTCAACAGGTCGTACAGGTGGTCTGCAACAGATTTTCGGGAAGAGGATATTTCTAGGGATTTTTAAAATTTTGGTTTTCTGATTTATATGGTTATTGGAGGACAAGGTTGTTCTCAGATTTTGGTGAAATTGTATTGATTGAGAGGTGTTGGATATTTGCAACTTCGGGCAGTCATTCTCCACAAGAAAGTACAAGAAGACCCATCTACTCCATTACAAAAGCCCCGAGAAGAAGTTAAGGACCCAGGAAGAGAAGTCGACCCACAAGGAAAATAATAAAAAAATTGAAAACCCAGAAACAAACAGGCCCCAGACTGGTGCCCAGATCAATATAAATACATGACTAGCTCATTTCATTTTGACAGTCAGACAACTCCTTCTGCAGTGCGCACAAGACAATTGCAGCTGTAGTTTTGGCAGTTTCACTATTTTTGGGTTACTAGTTATCTTGGAGAGTGTGCCACACTTGGATAAGCTCTTGCTTGGTTATTCTTGGTCATATTATTGAGGAGCTAGGTCTTAGTGATGTTAGCCTTGGGGAAGATCTTCTCTATATGGTATTTTGGCTATTGATTGTGATGTACTGGTAATATCTTGGACTTGATTCTTCTAGAGAAAGGTTGTTGGGTTTTCTCCCAAGTTTGGGTTTCCCAGGATAAACTCTTGTGTTATTGTGTTGTGTTCTTGTGTCTACCGTTCATGGTTGATATTTCTAGATCTCGTTATTTCCGCTGCATTGTTATAGTTGAGATTTTGAGTGTATAGTTATTCTATGATAATTGTTGTATGAAAGCGAATTTTGTTATTAATCATAAGACAATAACTATCAAGAGCTTATAATCATATAAAACACCAACATGGTATCAACGCTAGTTGAAATATTGCCACTGTACAATTGTAGTTGTCAGTTGCCACTTGCAGTTGCAGTTGCCAGTCGCTAGTTGCAGTTGCCAGTTGTGCAAACCTTGAGATTAGAAGACAAGCTAGATGGTGCTACAAATTTCAGAGGTATGCACTTATATATGTTTCCAAGTTATATCATTTAGCAAAGTATGAGGGTGTTTGCAGGGGATGTACAATGGACCTGATATGGATTGATTGTATCCAAGAGGAGACTTTGTTGATGTCCATGGATGATATGGATGGATAGATGTTGTTTGTGCCTAGACGATCTAGCTTCAGATCAATGGTGATTCATGGAGTTAGTGAGGGAAACCTATATAGGATGAGGGCCCAGCCTATGCGTGCTACGACCAACTGGAGCAGAGAGATAGATGAGGAGCAGGTAGCTCCACCAGTGGTGAGGCAAGTGACCCCACCAGTAGCACATGCTTAGAGGGAGCAGGTAGCTCCACTAGTGGTGAGGCAGGTGGCCCCACCAGTGGCATAGACTTAGAGGGAGTAGGTAGCTCCACTAGTAGTTTCGGCCCAGAGGGAGCCAAAGTTCAGAGGGAGTCAACCCTTAGGATCCAATAGGGAGGAGTAGCCTCCCAAGACTGTGCAAGGGACAATGGACAAGGAACATGTAGCTCCAGAGGTTGTGAAGACTTAGAGAGATTCAAACATCTAGAGGGAGTTCCCCCTCAGGTTCACATGGGAGAGAGGCGTATTTCAGGACTAACATGTAGGTGTCATGAGTTGAGGAGGAAATATAGGAGGTTTAAAGGATGGATGCTTCTAGGAGTTGTATTCCCTCCATGGAGGTTTCATTTGTTTCAACAGGTTTCACTATAATGACATAGGGAGAAACCAATCAAGTGGATTGGAATGCAACTATGATAGTAGATCCAATGTGGGAGATAGAGGTACTCCCAAGATGGGTGAAAAAGCTAGTTTTAGGTGATGATGGAGGATAGAATGCCTCCCTCGCTAAGAGGGAGTGTTGATGCTTTTGTAGCATCGGGAGGCATTCCCACTTGTGGAGTTTGGTGAGAATACCTCCCTCGCTAAGAGGGAGTGTTGATGTTTTGTAGCTTCGCGTAGGTTTTCTCACATGGACCTAGGTGTTGGGCATGTGGGAATCGTCATGGGAACCACATCACACTTTCGGTTTGGTGAAAACTGCCTTTGGAATGAAGCTGGGGCTTTATGGGTTTAGTGATGAGCTTTGTGGGTTTGTGATAGGGCTTCACACTTACAAGAAAGTCTAATTTGGTGTTGACTTTGTGGAGGGGCTTCTAAAGCTAACCCCTAGACTTGTATAAATAAGAGATAGTTCATTGTGACATTTCATATGGTGTAGAATGTGTGGAGACATGATGGAGCAATCATACGTGAGTCTACACTTGTGTTAGGAGGTTTGGTGATTTCAGTAAAGAGAAATTATGCATGATGACAAATCTGGCCTAGGGTTGAGGATTCTTTATTTTATATTATTGGCAAGGAAAAGAACACCACACGTATGGAAGAGAGAGGCAATGACAGAAGGAAGAAAACTGTACGAGTGGAGCGAATTGTACATAAGTGTCCATATAAGTTTTGGTGCATGTACGCGGGTTTCAATGGGAAAAATGTTTAAGCACAGTAACAACTGATTCACGCCCCCCCTCTCAGTTGTCTTAGTAATTTCAACAATTGGTATCAGAGCGGGTTCCTTTTATTTAAAGGTAGATCTGTAAGCTTAAACATGTCAAGTCATGAAGGGACTTCAACCAATAAGCCTCCTCTGTTTGATGGAACAAATTTTGCCTTTTGGAAGGTTAGAATGAGAACATACCTAATGGCCTTAGGCGTTGATGTTTGGGATGTAGTAGAGACTGGATACATAAAGCCTGTTGTGCTAGCTTCCAAGGATGATAAGTTAGAATTTAGCTGTAATGCTAAGGGAATGAATGCTATCTTGAATGGACTTGCAGAAGCCGAGTTTGTAAAGGTGATGCATCTTCAAACTGCCAAAGAAATGTGAGATAAACTTATTAGCAGCTATGAAGGAAATGAGAAAGTAAAAGATGCCAAACTTCAAACATTTAGGTTGAAATTTGAACAATTAAAGATGGATGAAGATGAAACAGTTAGCAAGTATTTTTTAAGAGTTGAAGAACTTGTGAATGCCATGAAGGGTCTTGGTGAGAAGTTTGAAGAGTCACTCTTAGTTCAGAAGATTTTAAGATCTCTGCTTGATAAATTTAATCCAAAAGTCTCTGCAATAGAAGAACTAAATGATCTTAAAACTCTGTCCATTGATCAACTTCTAGGAACTTTAATTGCATATGAAATGATAGGTAGAATTTTAAGTTCTGTACATCATCTATAATTGAGCACCAACTCAATGTGAGGCTACTACCTCTGTTTTACAAGCTCCAACTTGTTTGAGAGCACCAACTCTCTGGCTTTTCTAGCACCCACTAGAAGAAAGCACCAACTCCCTGAGTGTTCCAGCACCAATTGGATGGAAGCACCAACTTCCAGTTACACAGGCTCCAACCTGTATAACAGAGAACACTTGCTCTCCCTTGCACCACCCTGCCACCCTGGTTTCTCTGGCTGCAACCAGATGGAAGCTACAACTCCCTGTGTTCAAGCACCCACTTGAACCTCTGAGGACAATAGTTCTCCCTAGCACCACCCTACCTCCTTGATTATAAATAAATGATTGAGTAAACAACAACACAGATAAATCGATTCTTACCACTTCTTCTCTATTCTGTAAATTTGGTCTGCTTCTGACTGTTCTACAATTCTTCTCTTCCTCTGTCTGTTCTGCAATTCTGCTCTGCTTCAACCCGTTCTGCAATTCTTCTCTTCCTTTGTCTGTTCTGTAATTCTGCTCTGCTTCAAGCTGTTCTGCAATTCTTCTCTTGCTTTTGTCTATTCCTCATCTATTCCTCATCTCTGAGTTTTATTTCACACTGCGTATACTGTCGGTCTCACACTGCGCATACTGTAATTTTCCCTTTCTTATAGTTCAACTCATTTTTCATTCAGAACGACCAACCATGCACTGTCGTCTCATATCTTCTTTTATTCACACACGCCTCAACAACTAAATCGCCAACCGATCAAGAATCATGAATCAGTTTTGCTAACTGAATCGTAACTGATCAATTAACTGTGAGGTGAAACAATAGCCCTCCGATCATATTCGAATTCACCTGCACCGTTGGATTACAAGAAACAAAATGTTTTTCGCATTTCGTATTTCGGTAATTCGCGATTTTGCATGTTGCGAATTCCTGTTGCGATGCATCTCGTCTCTCCAAGTCGCGATCCCCGAAATGGATCCAGATCAACGGTCCACAAAATTTCATAGTCTGATGCCTTCTTTTCATAATCGAACGACTGACGAGATTTCGACGTTTTTCCCTTTGAGTCTTTGAGACTCACAACAATCCCTTTCGACATTTCGCGATTTCAACAATTCTTGTGATGAGATATCTTAACGCTCCATGTCGCAATCCTCGAAACTCCGAAACTCCATGTGGCGATCCCCGAAACTCCATGTTGCAATTTCGCATTTCGACATTTCAGGATTTCTGTCGTGAAGTGTTTCGACACTCCAAATCCCGGTAACCGACACCTACACCAAAAGGTGTTTTTTGCATTTCGGCATTTCGACATTCCTGTGGTGAAGTGTTTCGACACTCCAACTCCCGGTATCCGGAACTCCGAAATGGAGTTATTTCCCGGTCTGCAAAACTCTTTGTTGATGTGCTTGTTTCGGGATTTCGGCGTTTCGCATTTCGCGACTTCGGGACTCCTATGATGAAGAGTCTTGACTCTTGACTCCTCCAACTCCCGGTATCCGAAACTCCGAAATGGAGTTATTTACCGGTCTGCGAAACTCTTTGTTGATGTGCCTGTTTCGGGATTTCGACGTTTCACATTTCACGACTTCGAGACTCCTGTGATGAAGAATCTCGACTCTTGACTCCTCCAACTCCCGGTATCCGAAACTCCGATTTCTCGGTCTGCGAAACTATGAAATGGAGTCTTTGACATGCTCTGATCTATCGCATTTCAGGATTTTCTGCCGTGAGTTGCTTCCTTGACTCCTGGAGTTTACGGTTCTGATCTTGCCATGCGATCATCGTTGCGCTGTTGGTCTTGCCACTTTCTCTTGTTCATCATCGTCGGGCTGAGCTTGCCATCAATGATAAACAAATACTCTGCCTTCTGTCTGCCTATAATAAATATGCCAACAATCTCCCCCTTTGGCATTGATGGCAACCTTGAAGAACATCCAACTATACCACTCTAGCATCCTTGAAATTACCACACTTTCTCCCCATTTGACATCAATGTCAAAGAAGAAACACGCTCCCCCTGAGCTGTTGCAGTACATACTCCCCCTGTCAACTATGAGCAGCTTAGAAATACAACAGATATTCAATAAGGACTCCCCCTGACCAGGTGAATAGATTAGACGAAAGAAGTTATAACCCCCAACTTTTGACGAAGATATCTAAAAGGGGTCGTTGCTAACGGTTTAGTAAAGATATCAGCTATCTGTTCTGTGGAAGGAATATAATTCATCTGAACAATTCTGTTTGTAACTTGTTCTCTGAGAAAATGGTATTTTATTGGTATGTGCTTAGATTTTGAATGAAGTACATGATTCTTAGAGAGACTGATGGCACTGATGTTATCACAGTGAAGTGGAATGGGATCAATGTAAGTTACCTTCAAATCTGCAAGATTTTGTATCATCCATAAAATCTGAGTGCAACAAGTAGCAACAACAATGTACTCTGCTTTTGTAGTTGATAAGAAAATAGATCCTTACTTTTTACTAAGCCATGCTACTAATGAGTCACCCAGGAAGAATGCTCCTCCACTGGTGCTTTTTCTCTCATCAACACAGTTTGCCCAATCTGCATCTGAATAAGCAGTTAACTGAAAATTCTGATTTTTGGGATACCACAGACC
>SNQJ01S0013742.1:49373-98696 GCA_010110895.2 Picea sitchensis
CTGTAAATTTCCCTTTCTTACAGTTCAACTCATTTTTCATTCAGAACGACCAACCATGCACAATCGTCTGATATCTTCTTTTATTCACACACGCCTCAGCAACTGAATCGCCAATCGATCAAGAATCATGAATGAATTTTTCTAACTGAATCGTAACTGATCAATTAACTGTGAGGTGAAACAGTAGCCCTCCGATCATAGTCGAATTCACCTGCACTGTTGGATTACAAGAAACAAAATGTCTTTCGCATTTCGTATTTCGGCAATCGCGATTTCGCATGTCGCGAATTCCTGTTGCGAAGCATCTCAACTCTCCAAGTCGCGATCCCTGAAATGGATCCAGATCAACGGTCCACAAAACTTCATAATCTGATCCTTTCTTTTCCTAATCGAACGACTGACGGGATTTCGACGTTTTTCCCTTCGAGTCTTCGAGACTCACAATAGTCCCTTTCGACATTTCGGGATTTCGGCAATTCTTGTGATCAGATATCTTGACACTCCATGTCGCAATCCTCGAAACTCTGAATCTCCATGTCGCGATCCCCGAAACTCCATGTTGCAATTTTGCATTTCAAAATTTCGCGATTTCTGTGGTGAAGTGTTTCGACACTCCAACTCTCGGTAACCGAAACCTACACCAAAAGGTATTTTTCGCATTTTGGCATTTCGACATTTCGACATTTCGACATTCCTGTGGTGAAGTGTTTCGACACTCCAACTCCTGGTATCCGGAACTCCAAAATGGAGTTATTTCCTGGTCTGCGAAACTCTTTGTTGATGTGCCTGTTTCGGGATTTCGGCGTTTCGCATTTCGCGACTTCGGGACTCCTGTGATGAAGAGTCTCGACTCTTGACTCCTCCAACTCTCGGTATCCGGAACTCCGAAATGGAGTTATTTCTCGGTCTGCGAAACTCTTTGTTGATGTGCCTGTTTTGGGATTTCGGCGTTTCACATTTCGCGACTTCGAGACTCCTGTGATGAAGAGTCTTGACTCTTGACTCCTCGAATTCCCGGTATCCGAAACTCCGATTTCCCAGTCTGCGAAACTCCGAAATGGAGTCTTTTACATGCTCTGATCTATTGTATTTCGGGATTTTCTGCCTGAGTTGCTTGCTTGACTCTTGGAGTTTACGGTTCTGATCTTGCCATGCGATCATCGTTGCGCTGCTAGTCTTGCCACTTTCTCTTGTTCATCATCGTCGGGCTGAGCTTGCCGTCAATGACAAACAAATACTCTGCCTTCTGTCTGCTCGTAATAAATATGCCAACAAAAAATTGCGTACATACGTAGGTTGCAGTGGGAATAGTCGCGTACGTACGCAGGTTGCAGTGGGAACGATCGCGCACATCCGTACAGAGTTTATCTAGGCATGAGCTGATTCATATAGGTTGAGAGGTGAAGTCAACAAGTCGTACAGGTGGTCTGCAACAGATTTTTGGGCAGAGGATATTTCCGGGGATTTGCTGAAGTTTGGTTTTCTGATTTATATGTTTATTGGAGGACAAGGTTGTTCTAAGATTTTGGTGAAATTGTATTGGCTGAGAGGTGTTGGATATTTGCAACTTCGGGCAGTCATTCTCTACAAGAAAGTACAAGAAGAACCATCTACAACATTACAGAAGCCCCAGGAAGAAGTTAAAGACCCAGGAAGAGAAGTCTGCCCCACAGGAAAAATAATGATAAAATTGAAGGCCCAAAAATAAGAAGTCGGCCCTAGATTGGCACCCAGATCAATATAAATACAGGATTGACTCATTTCACTATTTTTTGGTTATTAGTTATCTTTGAGAGTGCGCCACACTTGGAGAAGCTCTTGTCTGGTTATTCTTGGTCATATTATTGAGTAGCTAGGTCTTGGTGATGCTAGCCTTGGGGATGATCTTCTCTATATGGTATTTTGGCTATTGATGGTGATGTACCAGTGATATCTTGGACTGAATTCTTCTAGAGAAAGGTTGTTGGGTTTTCTCCCAAGTTTGGGTTTCCCAAGATAAACTCTTGTGTTATTGTGATGTGTTCTCGTGTCTACTATGCATGGTTAATATTTCCAGATCTTGTTATTTCTGTTGCATTGTTATAGTTGAGATTTCCAGTGTATAGTTATTCTATGATCGCTGTTGTATGAAAGCGAATCTTGTTGTTAATCATAAGGAAACAACTATCAAGAGCTGAGAATCATATAAAGCGCCAACATGATATCAGAGCTAGTTGAAATATTTCCACTGTTCAGTTGCAGTTGCCAGTTGCCGGTTGCAGTTGCAGTTGCCAGTTACAGTTGTAGTTTCAGTTGCCAGTCGCCAGTTGCAATTGCCAGTTGCCAGTTTCCAGTTGCGCAAACCTTGAGATTAGAAGACAAGCTAGATGTTGCTACAAATTTCAAAGGTATGCACTTATATATGTTTCCAAGTTATATCATTTAGTAGAGTATGAGGGTGTTTGCAGGGGATGTACAAGGGACCTTGTCCAAGCAATGACCCGAAGGGATCATTGGATCTAGTGCATTCAGAGGAATAATGCACTCTCTCTAGCAATGAAGACTCCATGTTTTCATATTAGGTTTGACATTTTATTGTTGCATCTTAAGTAAATGTTGTGAAATGGGACAACAATCTTTAGAGATCTATTACTGCTAAGTACTTTTGCTATCAAATGTTTTGAATATTGTTAGTACAATGATCATTGTGTAAATGCTCACTGTTTAGTACTAATGATGTGCTTATTTACAAGATGAAATTGATCTCTTCTAGGAGATTTTCTTGGTTGTTGTCTTTGTCTCGGGAAGGTTACTACACTAGAAAAGTGTTTCTCTTGTCTTTTGTTCTTGTTTTGTTACGGGCAGGTTACCACAGAGGAATGGTTGGTAACAACACTAGAAAAGTGTTGTTCATGTTTCCCATTTTTTATTCTTGTTCTTATTTCCTTATCATAAGAATATTGTTCGTGTCTGCTATTTTGTTATTGCGCTTGTTCTGGGAAGGTCACATGTGATAGCTTTGAGAGGGAGCTATAGTGATGGTTGTAGGAGGAAACATATTAGATGGTCTCTAGTTTGATACATGGAGCATGCTATCCAGACATGTAGTTGTGTACATGACAATATACATCCATATACCGAAGGCAAATAAGACAAAATTAGAACCTTCCGAAAAGAAGGATACTTTTGTGGGATACAAAGTGTTCCACATGGATATTGACAGTGAGGAGCAGATGGCTCCATCAATGGTGAGGCAGGTGGCCCCACCAAGTACCAGCTTAGAAGGAGACAGAGTTTAGAGGGAGTTAACCCTCAGGATCCAGTAGGGAGGATAAACCCCCCCAGGACAGTTCATAGGAGATCAAACTTCAGAGGAAGTCAACAATGTAGAGGGAGCATGGTACTCTAGGATCGATGGATACTTGATGAGCTTGGTTTTAACCAAGAATGTACAGAGTGAGCCTGATCTTAGAGAGAGTCAATTGGTTCAAGAGAGAGTCGATTATCCAGAGGGAGTCCCCCCCGCAAGATCCAGGTGGGTGAAAGACATCTCCCAGGACTGACAAACATGTGTCATGAGTTGAGGAGGCCAGACACAAGCTTCAAAGGCAAGAGGCTTCTAGGAGATGTGATCTTGCTATAGTGACATAGGAGACAACCAGTCAGGAGGACTAGGTATGGATTTTGTCTCGGTCACAGAGGGAGCAGCCAGTGATGCAGATTGGACAACGAGACTTACTCCAATGATAGAGGGAGTTGGCCTCAGAGTTCGAGATGGAGGATCCTAGTTGCTTGTACTCTTGGGATTAGAGGTGTGATGAGATCAAATGAGATCTTCCTCATTTAGGGGATACTAATGAGATTCGATATGATGGAGTGCAAGTCCATGACTATACCTATGATGAAAAATATGAAGAAGTTGAGTGATTCTACTTCAGATTCAAATTTGGTGGATCCCACGATGTACAAGCAATTGATTGGATCTTTGATGTACCTAGTTCACGCCAGGCCAGATATTTGCTTTGCAGTGAGCACCCTGAGCCAATATTTGGTTGAAGCCAAGGCAGTTCTAGTGGGTGGCAACAAAGCATGGTACAGTTGGATATGGTTTGTCTCAGGTGATGACGTGAGGCTGTGGAGATATACATATTTCGATTGAGTAGGAAGTGTAGTAGACAGATTGAATACCTGATGGTGTTGCTTCAACTTGGAATTGGTGACGATTTCTGGGATAAACTGGAAGGAGGCTTCTATAACACTCAGTACAACAGAGACATAGTGTGTCACAACCAGTATCACAAGTCATGAAGTGGTGCAACTTCAGAAGCTTCTTGCAAGACTTCATTCAAGACATGGTACAAACAGGAGCAATGAAGCTCCAATACTTATCCACAGATGAGCAGATTGCATATATCCTCCTAGAGTGGCAATGCTGACTTGGTAGAGGAGGATGATACACAAGATTATCCATGTTGATTTGGCTAGTGATGAACGTTGATGTTTCAACATTGGGCATAGATTACCCTAGATTGGTCATGCACGGGGCTATGCTAGTGCAGGTATGACTAAGGGAGAATGATTCATTCACTAACTGGGCTTTGGTAGTGGCGAATGGCCCAGGTATGTTGATAGCATCGAGCAAACATTCCCCCAAATTGGTCATGCACGAGCTATGCTAGTGCTGATATGACCAAGGGGAGAATGCCTCATTCACTCATGGGGCTTTGCTAGTGGTGAATGGCCTAGGTATGTTGATGTTCTCCAGGTTCATGCATACATTCTTCCTAGATTGGTCATGCATGGGGTTATGCTAGTGATGATATGACCAAAGGAGAATGATTCACTCATCCACAGGGCTTTGCTAGTGGTGAGTGGCCCAGATAACCATCAGACAGACATTATCCCAAATTGGTTATGCACGAGGATATGCTAGTGATGATATGGCCAAGGGTAATGATTCATTCACTCACGAGGCTTTGTTAATAGTGAATGGCTTAGGTGTAGTCCTTCTCTTGTCAAAGAGTGGATGGACTCGAGATGCTATCACATGCATATTCCAGGATGGAATGCATGTGTGAAGATGGCACATCAACATGGCTCATGAAGACAACCTTTCTATGATAGAAGAAATCCAAGTATGGAGAATGCCTCCCTCGTTGAGAGGGAGTGTTGGAGATTTGCAACTTTGGGCAGTGATTCTCCACAAGAAAGTATAAGAAGATCCATCTACACCATTACAAAAGCCCCGTGAAGAAGTTAAAGACCCAGGAAGAGAAGTCGGCCCCACAGGAAAAATAATAATAAAATTGAAAACCCAGAAATAAGAAGTCGGCCCCAGACTAACGCCCACATCAGTATAAATACAGGACTGGGTCATTTCATTTTGACAGTCAGACATCTCCTTCTGCAGTGCGCACAAGGTAGTTGTAGCGACAATTTTGGAAGTTTCGCTATTTTTGTGTTACTGGTTTTCTTGGAGAGTGCGCCACACTTGGAGAAGCTCTTGCTTGGTTATTCTTGGGTATATTATTGAGGAGATAGGTCTTGGTGATGCTATCCTTAGGGATGATCTTCTCTGTATGGTATTTCGATGGTGATGTACCGATAATATCTTGGAATGAATTCTTCTAGATAAAGGTTGTTGGGTTTTCTCCCAAGTTTGGGTTTCCAAGGATAAACTCTTGTGTTCTTGTGTCTACTGTGGATGGTTAATATTTCTAGATCTTGTTATTTCCGCTGCATTGTTATAGTTGAGATTTTGAGTGTATAGTTATTCTACAATAACTGTTGTATGAAAGTGAATCTTATTATTAATCATAAGGAAGTAACTATCAAGAGCTGAGGATCATATAAAACACCGACAAGAGGATGGGTTTTGTCCTAATATTTGGTGATATTTGTATTGGTTGGGAGGGTTGGTTTTTCCCTCAGGATTTTTGAATTTGATAAGGTTACAAGAACATAAATATTATGTCTCATATGTGTTGAGGATTCATTTATGAGCTTTTGTGTTTCCGCTGCATATAATTGCAGTGAATAATTTTTAGTGTAAAATTGTTCAGTGATAACAACTAGGGTTTTATTGTTAGATCACTAGGAAACAATTTTCAGATCTGAAAATCAGTCACATAGAGTTGCATATGAAAATTGACACATAATAGGTTGCATAATAGGATCCAAGGGCCTTGTGCTCAATTTATTCCACAAAATTTTGCTCAAAGGACTTGAAGATAATTAGAAATTCATAACATCAAACATAATTCAAACTACAATTGAGTTTCTCATAAGGGTCTACTTATTTTCATTAGCTATCAAAGTATTACAACATACAGATTCTCGTCATCTATTGCTCTGAATTAAGTTTTTCTTCTCTTCTCTCTACCTCTACTCAATGTCTATCCTTGCTCTCCATATATCTTTATTCAAGCTAACCTCCATGAGTTACCTTGCAACTCTTGTAATCCATTCCAACTCAATCTCAATCGCTAGAAGCCAACCTTCACTTCTTAGAAGATAGCTCTCCACTCTAAAATCCAACCCTCTTTCTCTGGAATCCAATTTTCACTTGTCAAAAGCCAATCCTCATTCACTAGAAGCTAGTTAAACTTCCTTCACTCTTTCTTCTTTTATCCTTCTTCCATGTGACCATCTATCCTCCTTCAACCTTTGGCATTCCACATTCACTGCCAACTAACTCAACCACAACCTCACAACATTCCAACGTCTCCATTTCTTAGCATGACACACTTTCCACCTTAAAAACTCTTTGATTCTTTTGTGCACCATTTTCTACATGTTTGGTTCATGTGCACTAACCTCCTCTTTGCATCATACTCTTGATTTTCTCTATGCATACTCACTTCTTCAACTTGCCTCAACGCATCATCATTTTGCCATGACCATAAGTTCTCATTATCAAAATCCTCTTGCAAAAAGAGCACCATGTGTCCATGCACATATTTTGATTCATTGCTTGCATCACAACCTTTCTCTTTCAAAGCTTGTGGTAATCTTGCTCTGAAATCCATGTACTTTCTACATCTATTTTATTCCTCCCTTTCACGAAACACTGATTATTAACCCACGCCTCGTGTTTGTGATACCTTTTTTTCCAAAAGATTCTCAATCTCAACATCCTACTTCTTTGACATGTGTTCCAACCACTGCTTTTCATTCTTATTCTCAATTCTCCTAGGATAATCTCAATCATATCCTTTAAAATCATACAAGTCTTTCACATTAAATACTGATGATATGTTTAATTCATTTGGAAATTCCACTATACATTATCCCATACTTATTTATTGATTTGACAAGGTCCAATCTTCTTCACATTCAACTTTCTATGCATTCATTTAGGATAATGCTCCTTGCTCAAATAAACCATCACCAAAATTGATTTCTTTAAATGCCTTCAATCTTCTCCTTGTATATGCACTACTTATGTCATGCATTGCTTTCTCTAAAATTGCTTGAACTTGCATTTTTGTCTCTTACATTGCTAAAAAAATCCTTTGCATCATCACTTATCTACATCTCAATAGGAAAAATACTCAAATCTATAACACCATTTGGATTATACTCATACACCATTCAAAAAAGGGAAAATCTTGTCGATCTACTATATGAACTCTTAGATGCAAATCAATCTACACAATACTTGATCCAACTATTTCAACTCACTATTTTCTAAACATATTAAAATATTTTCCACACTTATATTCACAATTTCAATTCATTTATCTGTCTCTCATTAAATACATAGAATTGTATTGCTACTTGGTATTTAATGTCTTCCACAATGTTTGTTGAGCACACACTTATACTGAGAGGGGGGGTGAATCAATATAAGACATTTTTTTAACTTTTTCAAACATTCATCAACCATAAGAAAAAAATCACATATGATATCTATTAACTGCAGAACATGGAACACAAGATTTACATGGAAACCATTTCGAGAGAAAACCACAAAACTTCTCTTTGTAGTTCTTTGTAGTAACCAAGCTACTGTTACAAATATTTGTTGGCACCAACCTACTAAAGACACCAATCCCCACTGATAAAATTCTTGGTAGGAACCAACCTACTCTTATAGATCTTTGTAGATATCAATCTATCGGAGACACCAATCCCCACTGCTAAGCAACAAATTAGCAAGAGACACCAATCTCTTTGTGTGAGTTGCACCAACTTTCACCGAGTTTGCTTGCTACTTCTACCTTCACCAAGTCTGCTTGTTGCTTCTGGCTTTACCAAGTCTACTAATTGATTCTCCCTTCACCAGACCTGTTCACTACTTCCACCTTTACCAGGTCTGACCAAATTTTGAATTTCCAAATGATAACTTTCTCAAAGCTTGTTGTTTTGGGCCTCTTCCCAAGACTGAACTTGTACATCATGCCACGTATCCAATTTTGCAAATTTGATTATGAAATTGTTATTTGAGGTACTTATGTATGTCTCTATTTTTTTAAATGTTCACAGTTTGAAGAGTCCCAAAAAAGAAGTTATAGTGAAAATGTCAAGCTGACCTGTTTGAAACTGATCTCAAGACCATTCAAAAACCCTAATTTCCACAGAGCATATCTCAAAAAGTACATCGAACCAACATCTGAAATTTGTATGACATGTACAACAAGATCTCTTCTTTGTCTTTGCAAAATTTCAAGGTCGGAGACATCCCAAAAAATAAGTTATAGCGAAAGTGTCAAGCTGACATGTTTGATATTGATTTCATTAGCATTCACGAACCCTAAATTCCACAAGACATATCTCGTAAAGTATAACGAACTAACATCTGAAATTCGTACCACATGTACACCAAGATCTCTCCTCTGTCTTTGCAAAGTTTCAAGGTCTGAAACATTCGAGAAAATAAGTTATAGCGAAAGTGTCAAGCTGACATGTTTGGAACTGATTTCAAGAGAATCCAAGAACCCTAACTTCCACAGGGCATATTTCTGAAAGTATAACAAACATAAATATTAAATGTGTACCACATGTACACCAAGATCTCTTCTATGTTTCTTCTAAATTTCAAGGTCTGAAATTTCCTATAAAAAAGTTGTCAAGAAAATTCCAAGATGACCTGAAACTGATTTTGTAATTCAATCTTTATTAATCCATTTTTCACACTCACACTTTCTCTGAATGTTTTCTATTTTTATACTTTTTTTATAACCCTCCATGAAGGGACATGTCCATTCATTACATTATTAATTCCCATTACCTTGGGAAAATACCCTAAATACCATGGGAAAATACCCCAAACCCATGGGTTTGAAACTACAATTTCACTTTTTACTTTTTCACATGCACCCCCTTTTTTAATATACTTGTAGACCTATATATATAAATCAATCTTGGAAATGTTGTGTGTATTGTAATGTCGTAATATGACATTAATGACATCATTAATCTTTTGACATCAATGACAATAATTCCAACAATCCCCCTTTGTCATTGATGACAATCCTGCAATGAAACACATAGTCCCCCATGCATAGAAAAAATATCCCTCTGTTTGCACCTCTCCCCAGGAATAGAGAGAATTCTCCCCCTGCCTACAACTCTCCCCTTTGACATCAATGGCAAATGGATGCTCCCCCTCAGTGTCTACTTCTTCTTAAGCACTTAGTGAAGAGATGGATATTATTCCCATTTTTTCCCTGAGATATTCAAATGTCTCTTTGGGAAGGTGTTTTGTGAAAATATCCACAATTTTTTCTTTGGTGACAATATATTCCAACTTGACATTCTGTTCTGGTACTTGTTCTCTTAAGAAATGATACTCGATTTGAATATGCTTTGTTTTTTAGTGCATAACAAGATTCTTTGAAATATTTATTGCACTTGTGTTGTCATAAGTTATTGAGACTGGGTGATCATATTTTACCTTAATATCTTTCAAAATTTGTTTCATCCAAAGAACTTGTGTGCAACATGTTGTTATTGCTATATACTCGACCTCTGTTGTGGATAGAGAAACCAAAGACCGTTTCTTGCTCAACTAGGACACTAAACTATTGCCTAGAAAGAACGCTCTTCCACTTGTACTTTTCCTATCATCAACACTGCCTACCCAATTTGCATCTATATATGTTGTTAGAGTAAAATCTTCACCTTTTGAGTACCACAAGCTGATATCCAAGGTTCCCTTTAGATATATGAATATTATTTTCTTTGTTTGCACATGAGTTTCTTTTGGTGCAGCTTGAAACAATGCAACCAATCCTACTGCTTGCATAATGTTAGACCTTGATGCTGTTAGATATAGTAGGATGCCAATCATTGACCTGTACAATGTTTGATTTGCTTCCAAAGATTCATCATCTTTGCTTGATTTATAACCTATGACCACGGGTGTGTTAACTGGTGCACAATCTTCCATTTTAAACTTCAACATTTCCTTGATATACTTGGTTTGTGAAATGAATATGTCTTTGTCGAATTGAGAAATTTGTAAACCAAGAAAAAATGACAATTCACCAAGCATAGACATCTCAAATTCCTTTTGCATTTCTATTGCAAACTATTGACACATTTTGTTCATATTACCTCAAAAAATGATGTCATCTACATAAACCACAACAATAAATTGGTTTTCGCCTACTGTATGTTGAAATATTGTAACTTCGAAGAATATTCTAATTAATTTCGAGCTATTATCTTATAGATCAAATCCCCTTTTGTGGATTGATCATGTCGGGTCTTGTATAAGATAAAATCCCCTTCTGTGGATTGGTCAAACTATATTTGTATGGTGGTATTTGGAAAGTCGGCCCCTAGTATTTATAAAGTGGTTTTAACCACTTCTAGGAGAAGTCGGGCCCATTAAGTGAAGTGACATAACCCTAGCGCCTCCTCAACTTGTATTTATATGTCAGGATGGTGTCTCATTTGAACACACACTCACTCACTCATCTAGTGCGTATGTCTTGAAGGCAGTCACAGTTGCAGGAAGAAGTCTAACGAAGGAGAAGAGAGGCGCATGCTTGGTCTTGGTCTGTCTTTGGTGTTTTGGTCTTTGTCTTAGCATTGTATTGACAATCTATTATTGATGAAGTTTTGTTGGGTTTTCTCCCCCATGAGGGTTTCCTAGGATAAATTGTTGCGTACCTTGTGATTATGTTTCTTTTAGTGATCCTCTTTATACTGTTGTTTTGGAAATGCATTGAATGCTCATGAAATTTGGAAATAACCTAATAACAACAGTAAAACTTAACATGGTATCAGAGCTTGACTGAATAAAGCATCTTTCACTTGGTATCTTGATGTTTATGATGTCGTACAAGAAAATTAAGGCTTCTTACTGAAGATAAAATTTTGACCAAAGACCACCTTGGAAAGTGCGCCTTGCCCAAGCACATCCTTTGGCAGCGTGAGCAAACTTTTTCAATGGCTAGATTCTTCGGAAATTGAAACCCTAGTTTTGACTGATACCAGAAAACCAGGAAACTAGAACCAGTGCCAGAAGTACCAATTCAGAATTACACAGGACAAGTTTTAAGGGGTAAAACATAGAATTTTCTGAAATGGTCTACTCCAACAAATTTGCCTCAACCCAACACATCTCCTGATAAGCTCAGTTTCAATTTTTGAGCACTTTCATTTTCTGGTCATTTTCTTAGCTCCAGGTCAATATGTCTGCAAACACCAAGCTTGTTGACAAGTTAGAAGGTGTGGAAAATTTTCGTGCCTGGAAGTACATAATTGGACTCATTCTTAAAGAGAATGATCTTGCAAAATTCATAAAAAAAATGCACTAGAACCCGAAGAAGATGCAGCCAAAGAGAAGTACAAGAAGGATATGATTAAGGCTAAAAGGATAATTGAAGACTCTATTAAAGACTACTTGATCCCTCAAGTGTTTTCTAAGAATACTACAAAAGATATGTTTGATGCCCTAACCAAAATGTATGAAGGAAAGAACATCAAACAAAAGATGGACTTGCGAACCCAACTCAATAATAAAAATATGCAAAAAGGAGAAACAGTTCAAGACTATTTCTCTAGGATTTCTCAATTCAAGGAACTGTTAGAGGCAATTGGAGACAATTTAGATGAAGATGAACTCGTGATGACAACTCTTAATGGTCTCGCAAGACCTTGGGATGCCTTCATCCAAACTATTTGTGCAAGAAAAGAGAAACTCCAATTTGACAGTTTATGGGAAGAATGTGTTCAAGAAGAAGCAAGAGTGGCCAACCAAGAATTTGTCCTATTAAGAGATGAAGATCAAGCCCTAGCTGCTCATGCTAAGGGTGGAAAGAAAAAGTCTCATTTTCAAAAGGAGACCCACTTTCATAAAGAATCTCACTCTCGAAGGAGATTCTAGAAATATCATAAGGGTCAAAGAAAGAGAAAAGATTTCCCCTCTTATCAATGCTATCATTGTGATAAGATGGGACATATTGCTAAGAACCGTCCTTCCAAAAGGGAAGAATACAAGAGGAGAAATAACAAAAGACATCATGCCCATGCAACTGAAGATGATGATCCACCCTAGAAGTTAACTAAAGAAGAGATTGAAGATTATCTTTTGTTTTCTGTCCTCTCAGGATTTGTGATACATGGAGAGGATACTTGGCTCATAGATAGTGGTGCCTCTAAGCACATGATAGGTCGGCAAGACATTCTCTCTAGCCTTATAGAAAAGGACTTCCCCTAGAAAGTTTCACTTGGAGATGATTGTCGGTACCCTATCAAAGGAATGGGAGAATCCACCTACACACTTGATTCAAGAACTCCAATGAGAATGAAGGATGTACTCTATGTACCAGGTTTGAAAAAGAACTTACTCTCTAGTTCAACCCTAAATACGAAAGGTTTTAGGGTTGCATTCATATATGGTAAAGTTCTTATGTGGTCTAAAGGAACAACTATAGAAGATGCAATTGTTATTGGAATAAAAAAAGGTGGTTTGTACAAGTTAAAAGGTCACTCAGATGTACCCTTGACTCACTCTACTGAAAGTCCTGGCGAAATTTGGCATAGAAGGCTGGCTCACATCAACTACAAAGCCTTACTATATGTGGGCAAGGTAGTTATAGGTTTACCGGAACTAACGATTGATTGTGAAGGTGTATGCAAGGGATGTGCACAAGGAAAGAACACAAAGAATCCTTTTCCAAAGAGCGACAATAAAGCAGAAGGAATTTTGGAACTTGTCCACTCAGATGTATGTGGTCCAATGCCATCAACCTCTCTAAGCGGGTATGTACACTATGCATCTTTTATTGATGATTAATCCCGTAAGACTTGGGTTTATTTCTTGAAGTCAAAATATGAAGTACTTGGAAAGTTCAAGGAATTCAAAGCCTTGGTAGAAAACCTTTCTGAAAGAAAAATCAAGATACACAGGTCAAACAATGGAGGAGAGTACACTTCAAAAGAATTTGGAAACTTTTGCAGAGATGTCAAGATTAAGAGGGAGCTCACCACTACCTATAATCCTCAACAAAATGGTGTAGTACAAAGAAAGAATAAAACGATTATGGAAGTAGTAAAGATTATGATTCATGATCAAGATCTTGCAATGCACTTGTGGGTTGAAACAACAAGAACAACAATATATGTCCATAACATATTATCCCATAGTGCACTTGGATTCAAGACCCCCGAAGAAATGTTCACCGAAAAGAAGCCAAAAGTAAGCCATCTCAAAATATTTGGTTGTCTAGTATTTGTACACTTTTCGAAAGAAAAGAGAACTAAGTAGGATCCTTCAAGCAAAAAGGGAATATTTGTTGGGTACTGTGAGGTCTCTAAGGCCTTAAGAACCTACATACTAGGATACCATCATATTGAGATCAATAGAGATGTAACCTTTGATGAGGATGCAACACTCAAGAGATCAAGAAAATGCCAGCTTGAAGAAGTATATGAAGAAGAACCTGTAGCTCCCAGAGTTGCAGAACCTGTAAAGCAAGTTGCAATTACTCCTGGCGATGAGATTCCAGAAGATCATGATATGATAGAATCTCAAGAACCTGTAGCTCCTAGAGTTGCAGAACCTGTAAAGCAAATTGTAATTACTCCTGACGATGAGATTCCAGAAAATTATGATATGATAGAATCTCAAGAACCTCCCCATATGACGATCTCTCACAAGAGAAAGCTAGCTTGGGAGAAAGAACTTATTCAAGATGCAGAGAAGTATGGTGCCCCAAAAGGAACCATGAGACAAAGAAAAAAGCCTAAGCCATTCTCCAACTACATGTCCTTGATGTGTGATCTCATAGAGAAGGAACCTACTTGCTTTGAAGAAGCCATTCAAAAGAAAGAATGGATGGACTCCATGACAGAAGAATACTAGTCCATTATAAAGAATGATGTATGGGAAGTAGTTCCCAGACCAAAGAACAAAGATGTGGTATCTTCTAAGTGGATATACAATATAAAACATGCAACATATGGAAGTATTGAAAAACATAAGGCAAGATTTGTGGCTCGTGGATTTTCTAAAAAAGGAAGGTATTGACTATGAAGAAACATTTGCTCTTGTAGCCATATACACTTATATCAGAACCATCATAGCTCTTGCAGCCAAATTGAAGTCGAAGTTACACCATATGGATGTGAAAACAACTTTCTTAAATGGTGTTATTGAAGAAGAAGTGTATATAGAACAACCACAAGGGTTTGAAGTTGAAGATAGAAAGACTCATGTTTGCAGGTTGAAGAAAGCTTTGTATGGGTTGAAGCAAGATCCTAGAGCTTGGTATGGAAAAATTGATAGTCTCCTGACAAGCTTGGGCTTTACCAAGAGCAAAGTTGATCCTAACCTTTACTTCAAGGTTATGAATGATGAGCCCGTTATATTTCTACTATATGTGGATCATTTATTCTTGACATGAGAAGAAAATCTCATCATAGATTGTAAGAAGAAGATTGCCGTTGAATTTGAGATGAAAGACCTAGGCCCGATACATTATTTCTTAGGTCTTGAAGTTTGGCAGAGCCCAAATAAGTTCTTCCTTAACCAAGGGAAGTATGCAATTGAAATACTGAAGAGATTTGACATGTTGGAATGTAAAGCCATGACCACACCCATGGAAACGAATTTGAAGCTCCTGGTTGATACTTCATCAGAGTTGGTTGATGTTACTCTATACAGACAGATTATTGGTTCATTGATGTATCTGACGAATACCAGGCCAAATATATGCTTTCCTGTGAACACCTTCAATCAATATCTGGTGGATCCCAGACGTGTTCACCTTCTAGTTGGAAAGCATGTGATGAAATACCTTAAGGGTACGTTGGATTATGGTCTCTGTTACACTGGAGATCATGACTTCAGACTGTATGGTTATACTGATTTAGATTGGGTTGGAAGTACTTTAGACAGGAAGATCACTTCAGGATGTTGTTTCAGTTTGGGGTCAACCACGACTTCATGGCAAAGCAGGAAGCAATCCAATATTTCTCTCAGCACAATAGAAGCATGATACATTGCAGCATGTTCCGCCAGTTGTGAAGCCATATGGCTTCAAAAGTTGTTGACAGGGTTGTTCGATCTAGAGATGGAAGCCACCATGATTCTATGCGATATCCAGAGTTGTATAAATATGATGAAGAACCCAATGTTCCATGATAAGTCGAAACACATAGAGATCCAGTACCACTACATTTGTCATATGGTGCAGAGGGGAACTGTAAAGCTCCAATATGTTGGCACAGATGAACAGATTGCAGATGTGTTGACCAAGCCTCTGTCTCATGTGAAGTTTGAGTACTTCCAAGACAAGCTTGGTGTTGTTCGAAAGGACCTCCCTCGAAAGGGAGAGTGATGTTGATGATACTATGGTATCTTGACCAACAATGGGTAGCTCCGTTACGATTTTATATCCTAGGGAATCTTATGATTCCTGGGAAAATCCCGAAGGTCCGGTAAGGAGGTTCTGTTAGAGTACTTGTGCATGTATATGCCAGTTGTGGTCAGTAGTGGTAGCTCTGTTAGGATTTTATATTCTAGGGAATCTTATGATTCTTGGGCAGATCCTGAAGGTCCGGTAAGGATGGTCTGTCAGAGTACCACGTGGTAACTTGTTAGGATTTTATATCCTAGGGAATCTTATGATCCCTGGGTAGATCTTGAAGGTTTGGTAAGGACGGTCTGTCAGAGTACCACACATGTTGTTGTTGATGTACCTACCTCATTTTGTTGCCACATGTTGTTGATGATGTTATTCCAGCTTCGTGTTGTTGATGATGATGTTTCAACCTCGTGTTGTTGTTGATAATGTTATTCCAACTTCGTGTTGTTAATGACGATGTTCCAACCTCGTGTTGTTGATGATGTTGTTTTAGCTTCATGCTAATGATGATGATGATGTTACTCCAACTCCATGCTGTAAACGATGATGATATTGTTGTTGAGAAAAACTTTCGATGACTTATAGATGTGTCAATCAATGTTCCAGATGTTGATGATGATGTTTCCCTCTCCTTCTCTTGATGATGTTGTATTGGGTCATGTCAGTAGAATAGCCTTCTCGTTAAGGGGGAGTGTTGAAATATTGTAACTTTGAAGAATATTCTAATTAATTTTGAGTTATTATCTTATAGATAAAATCCTCTTTTGCGGATTGATCACGTCAAGTCTTGTATAAGATAAAATTCTCTTTTTTGGATTGGTCAAACTATATTTGTATGGTGGTATTTTTAAAGTCAGCCCCTAGTATTTATAAAGTGGTTTTAACCACTTCTAGGAGAAGTTGGCCCCACTAAGTGAAGTGACATAACCCTAGTGCCTCCTCAACTTGTATTTATATGTGAGGATGATGTCTCATTTGAACACACACTCACTCACTCATCTAGTGCACATATCTTGAAGGCAGTTGTAGTTGCAGGAAGAAGTCTAACAAAGGAGAAGAGAGACGCATGCTTGGTCTTGGTCTGTCTTTGGTGTTTTGGTCTTAGTCTTGGCATTGTATTGGAAATCTATTATTGATGAAGTTTTGTTGGGTTTTCTCCCCCATGAGGGTTTCCCAGGATAAAATGTTGTGTACCTTGTGATTATGTTTCTTTCAGTGATCCTCTTTATACTGTTATTTTGGAAATGCATTGAATGCTCATGAAATTTGGGAATAACCTAATAACAACAATAAAACTTAACATTTTCTTGATGTAGAGATTACTGTCAACAATTCCCTTTTTTAAGTGTTGTTGTTGTAGATATTTGTGAAGTCTTGAATACTAGGATCTGGGAGTTTTTTTAGCCCATAGAGTGTTTTCTTCAATCTACATACATGATCCTTATATTCTAATAATAAGAACTATTTTGGTTGTTCAATGTATACTTCTTCCTCTAAATTGTCATCAAGAAAGGTAGACTTGACATCCATTTGATAGACTTCGAAGTTCTTGAAACACGCAAATGCCAAAAACATTTTGATAACATCTAGTCTTACAACCAGGGCAAAGGCTTATTCGAAATCAATACCTTCAACTTGAGCATAGAATTTACAAACCAATCTTGCTTTATTTCTTATTACTTGTCCATCTTCATTCAACTTGTTCCTAAAAACCCACTTGGTGCCAATCACATTTTTATCTTTTGGTCTTGGAACAATTTCCCATGTCTCATTCTTCTCAATTTGATTCAACTCTTCTTCCATGGCATCAATCCAATGCTTTTCTTCGCTAGCTTCTATAAAGTTCTTAGGCTCCATTTTAGATAGCAAAGATAAATTTGCATGTTCTGGTGCACTTGCTAGTCTTCTTCTAGTCTGAACTCTCATATATTTATCACCAAGAATTAATTTTTTTGAATGTTTCTTTCGAACAAATCTAGATGGTGTCTTTGTATCTTGACATTTTGATTTTCCTTCTTCTCCTTCTTCTTTTTAGCTTGGCTCTTCTGTTTGAACATGTGCTTTCACCTTCTGATTCCCTGCTTCATCCACTTTCACATTGGCACTCTCTACGATTTTTCCCAATGTTTTATCATAACATCGATAAACCATGTGTTTTAATGAATAACCAAGAAAGATACATTCATCAGCTCTGGAGTCAAATTTTCCCAAGTCCTCATCATCTCTCTTTATGTAGCACTTTCTTCTGAAAACTTTGAAGTATTTAACAGTTGTTGGTCTACCCTTCCATAATTCATAAGGTGTTTTGTTGTTGTTGACTTAGATTTTCCCTCTATTTAGAATGTAGAATACGATGTTGATTGCTTCTCTTCAAAACATGTTTGATAGAGTAGTTTCATTCAACATTGTTCTAGTCATCTCTTGTACGGTTCAATTCTTTCTTTCTACCACTCCATTATGTTGTGGAGTTCTTGCAGCTGAAAAATGTCTCTTTATTCCATGAAGTTCACAAAATTCTTCAAATTTGTTTGAGATAAACTCACCTGTGTCTGATCTCAAGCACTTGGTTTTCAAATCTATTTCATTTTCAAACAAAGCTTTGAATGCTTTAAAATTCTCAAATGCTTCAGATTTTCTTTTAGAACCATAACCCATGTCATTCTAGAGTAATCATCAATGAGCAACATGAAATAATTTTAACCTTGTAGACTTTGTGTTCTTATAGGCCCACAAATATCTATATGAAAAAGTTCCAATGGCTTCGTTGTTGAGTACTCCTTTGATTTGAAGCTTGCTCTTGTCTGTTTCCCATGTTGACATTGCTTGCAAAGATTGTTTGAAGGCTTGGCAATCTTTGACACATCTCTCATTGTTTGTTTGGTGCTGATTTTTACTATATTATCAAAGTTTTAATGGCCCATTCTTCTTTTCCATAACCAACTCTCATCTATTTGTCCCATATAACATTTTTGTCCCTTGATATCATTGAAGATATATACATTATTTGAGGTTCTATATGCATTTTCCACTAATCTTCTCGAGCTTTTCTTCCTTATCGCACAACCTTGTGAATCAAATATGAGAGTGTGTCCTTGATCACACATTTGACTATCACAGAGAAGATTATGCCCCAAACCTTCAACATACAAGACATTCTCTATTCTAATCTTTCCATTATCAAGACTAAGAGTTCCTTTCGATCTATCTATGTGGTAGCATTATCTCCAAATGTTAAACTGCCTTCATTTTTTTCCTTCAAAGTGCAAAACTTGTTGTTGTTCCCTGTCATGTGGCTTGAACATCCATTGTCAACATACCATTTGTTTCCTTTCTTTTGAGCATGAAGGACAATTTGTACAAGCATAGATTCCTCCTTATGTTTTTCTTTCTCATGCTTCCTTTTTCAAACTCATGTGGGTTCTTTCTTTTGTTTGGCAAGGGTATCTTCTTCCTTGTTTTTTCTAAAAGTTCCCACTAGGCCACTTCTACAAAAAAGTGCTATGTGCCCATAGTTGTTGCACTTATAACATACCACATTGTAATCAAATAATTGAGCAAATGAATTATAGTTTCTATTGAGAACCCATAAGTACTTTTGTTTTTGTTCAATACATGATTATTTCTTGCATATACTCTACAATCTATTGCTTTATGGCCAAAGTGATTGCAAGAAAAACAATAACCAAGGATTTTTTTTTGGTATTGAGTTGTACGAGGCCATATTGGTGGGAAAGATATTTTGAATTTGTCTGTGTTGTCTTTGGGAGGAATGTCAATTTTCTGCGGAACATCATTTTCTCTCTTCCTGTTGTCTTCGTCGCTGATGGATCTTTTGAGTACTTCCGCATAGCTTTTAGATTTTCCTTCATTTACTTTCTTTGGTGGCTCTGTAGCTTTTGAATCTTCTTTGGTGTTCATCTGACTCTTATCATAATCAAGACCAGTTTTAATTAGTGGTGATCTTTGGCATTTGATGATATCAACTAGGATTTATGTGCTCTTTTCAAACTTCAAACTTCTAATCAATTGAGCAGTTGACTTCCTCAATTCCTTTCTTAAGGAAACAATTTCAGCTTCCAATTTCTTGCAATTTTCTTCATTTTCCTTTAGTTGGATTCTCACCACTTCTTCTATCCTTTTTACCTCTTCTAGTTGAATCTTTAGGTTGATAATAGTCTTCTCAGTTTCTTCAAGGATTTGTGACGTTTTTTTATTTTGCATCACAATCCTCCTCTTCACATTTTTGCAGCTACTCCTTTTGTTTCAATTTTTTTCTTAAGCTTCTTTATTTTTCTTAAGGCACAAATGAGTTCTTCAAGATCCACTTCTGCCTCTGTTTTGACATTTTGTTCCTCCTATGAATCCATCCTTTCTTTCCCTTTGTATTCATTTTCCAAAATATTAGTTTCCATTGCCATGTGTGCTCCCGAGATTTTCCTTCTAGTGGTTAGATTGTTTCCGAAGGAACTGGCTTTGATACCAATTGTTGAACATACATTTATACTGAGAGGGGGGGGTGTGAATCGGTATAAGACAATTTTTTTACATTTTCAAACATTCATCAACCATAAGAAAACAATCACATACGAGATCTATTAACTATAGAGTGTGGAACACAAGATTTACGTGGAAACTCTTTCGAGAGAAAACCACAAAAATTCTCTTTATAATTCTTTGTGGGAACCAACCTACTGTTACAAATATTTGTAGGCACCAACCTACAAAAGACACCAATCCCCATTGGTACAAATCTTGGTAGGAACCAACTTACTCTTACAGATTTTCGTAGAGAACAATCTACTAGATACACCAATCCCCATTGCTAAGCACTAGTTTAACAAGAGACACCAATCTCTTTGTGTGAGTTGCACCAACCTTCACCGAGTTTGCTTGCTACTTTTGTCTTCACCATGTTTGCTTGTTGCTTATGGATTTACTAGGTCTACTCACTGCTTCTGTCTTCACTAGGTCTGCTCACTACTTCTGCCTTTACCAGGTCTGACCAAAATTTCAACTTCCAAATGGTAGCTTTCTCAAAACTTGTTGTTTTGGGCCTCTTCCCAAGAATGAACTTGTACAATTATGAAATTGTTACCTGGGGTACTTATGTATGTCTCTATTTTATAAAATTTTCACGCTCTGAAGAGTCCCAGAAAAGAAGTTATAGTGAAAATGTCAAGATGACCTATTTGAAACGGATCTCAGGATCGTTAAGAAACCCTAACTTCCACAGATCATATGTCAGAAAGTACAATGAGACAACATCTGAAATTTGTACCACACGTACACCAATATCTCTCCTCCGTCTCTGCAAAATTTCAAGGTTTGAAACATCCCAGAAAATTAGTTATAGCGAAAGTGCCAAGCTGACTTGTTTGAAACTGATTTTAGGAACATTATAGAACCCTAACTTCTACATGGCATATCTCTAAAATTATAGCGAACCAACATCTGAAATTTGTACCACATGTACACTAAGATCTCCCCTCTATCTTTGCAAAGTTTCAAGGTCTGAAACATCCAAGAAAATAAGTTATAACGAAAGTGTCAAGCTAACCTGTTTGAAACTTATTTCAGGAGCATTCATGAACCCTAAATTCCATGAGGCATATCTATGAAAGTACAACGAACCAGAATCTGAAATGTGTAGCACATGTACACCAAGATCTCTCATATGTATATTCCAAATTTCAAGGTCTGAAATGTTCTATACAAAAAGTTATCACGAAAATGTCAAGATGATATGAAACTGATTTTGCAATTCAATCTTTGCTAATCCATTTTTCACACTCACACTTTCTCTTTTTATACTTTTTCATAACCCTTCATGAAGGGACATGTCCATTCATTAAATAATTAATTTCCAATACCATGGGAAAAGTCCCCAAATACCCCATACCGTGGGAAAATACCCCAAACCCATGGGTTTGAAACCGCCATTTCATTTTTTAGTTTTTCACATGCACCCCTTTTTAATATGATTGTAGACCTATATATATATCAATCTTGTAAATGTTGTGTATTGTAATGTTGTAATATGACATTAATGATATCATTAAACCTTTGACATCAATGAAAACAATTCCAACAATGTTCTCCATAAATGCCTAAGGACTTTGATATCTCCGTTTGAATTAATTGTCTTCATCAATCCATGCAACCACATTCTATTCTTGAAGAAATGCTCCAAACATTACATCACATCATTAGTTTTTCTACAAGGTAAGAAATACCTAGTTTTGGAAAATCTATCAAATGCAACAAGAAAAAAACACATTGATATATATTCCCATGGTACCCTCAGTATTAACAATGGAGTATGCAATCCTATATTTTGACTCAGGGCCTTAGCCACCTAACAAATTTTGGAGCTCTTGACAAATCTTCCAACTTCTTTCCTTAGGTTGGGCAATAATATCTCTCCTCTAGTAATATGTGGGTCTTATCTCTCCCAACGTGTCTTTGAAAAGCTCCATTATGTGGTTCTCTTTTCAAACTCACACAATGAACTTTCATGTATACACAATTATGTTCCTCTAAACAAATAACCATCTTGGAGAAACTAATATAATTTCATGCTCATATTGACCCACTAGATCTTTGCACCTTTCCATGATCTATACAAAATCCTTATCCTTTGCATACAACTCATCTACATGTTTAAATCCAACTATCTTAGTACACATGTAGTCAATCTTGGTATTCTCCTACTCATATGCTTTAATGCTTGTTTGATGATGCATGTGTTTAATGCTTCAATATTGTTCGTATGGTAACATAAACTTCCAAATCATACACACACCTATTTCTCACATTATTTAGCAACTTTCCAAAGAATGCTATTGAACTACCTTCTTGGATCAAAATTATTCTAATAGCTACACCACTTGCATCGCATTACACTTGGAAAACGTTGTTAACATCTAGAAAAAAATTGGTGCTCTATAATATTCAATCTTCAATGAGTTAAAACTCTTTTGTGCATGTGCACTTCATTGAAATCTTTGTGCCTTTATACACTTTGTCATTGGTGCACAAACCCCATTGAAACCTCTAATAAAATTTCTATAAAAAATTTCAATGTCATGAAAATTCCTTACCTCATGAATGTTTTGGGGCAGTGGCCACTCCATAGTAGCCTTCCCCTTTTTACAATCTATACTTAATCCTTGTGAAGGGTTCACAAAATCCAAATTTACCAACTCTTGTTTGGAGATAACCACATTTCTTCAAATGTGTATGTAATAGTTCTCTTCTTAATGCCTCTAACACCAACCTAACATGTTGAAGATGGTTACTTGGATGTTTCCACTACATATCAAAATGTCATCCAAGTACACAAATAACTTACCTATGTAAAGTTTTAACATTTATGCAATCAACTTCTTAAATGTACTCATTGTGTTTTATCCAAATAGGATGACTAAGCAATGATACAATCCATTTTTTGTCTTAATTGTTATTTCACATTCATATCCCTCCCTGATCCTTATATGATGATAACCATTCTTTAGATTAATCTTGGTTAAATATATGCACCACATAAACCATCCAAAAAATCATCCATTCTTGGCAACAAGCATTTGTACTTCATTGTATTATTGCCTAACACTGTCTAATCCTCCATTACCATCCTACTTTGATAAAACCCATTGAGAAAAACAAATGTACATGTTGATTCAACTCTGTGTGCTCCATCTTATTCATGTTGTGTGTGTTTTGATTATACAATGTTGCATCTATAATTAAAATTATCTTAGGTGTAATCTTTCTCCATGTTGGAAACTCATTTGGAAAATCTTCACTTTCTATGTCAACAAACTCATCCAACAACTTCATTGCCTCTTCATATACATTCTTTCCTTGTGAATTGGTCTCACCACGATCATGCTTCTCTTTTTCCACCTTCTTTGAAACAATGGCATAACATCCCTTCATACCTTCTCTGTAGTGACTCTTTTGCAGACATTAACAACACTTCCTTGGGATCCTCATCCTTATGTATGACAAATAAAAATTTCTCCCAACCTTCATGTTTGTGTGTCTTCTTTCTCCCATCATGCATCATGCAACAATCTAACTCCAACAATAATCCCAACAAATGACATACATCCATAGGAATCACATCACACAAAATCTCATCTCTATGCCTACCAATATGGAAAAATGTCTCATTGTCTTGTCACTCTCGCTTTATATCCACATGGAAACCAAAATAATTTATATGGTTGTGGCTACTCCTATTGCACTAACCCTATTTCTTAACTGTCTTAGTTGCAACCGTGTTCTTAGTACTACTAGAGTCAATAACAACTTTACAACACTTACCTCCGGATTTTCATTTGGTTCTAAATATATTCCTTCTCAATCACTTATCATCTTCTTGTATGTGTTGGTGTACTGATGCGATCATTCTTCTATGCATAATTCAATTCTATCTAGTTTCGTTGTTGCTATAAATTTTGTGCTCTCTCTCGTCAAATTTTCCTTGTGCCAACTATGTTTTGGCTTCATTATAGTCAAATTCTCCTAACCCAACACCCAACAATTAATTCTGAATAAGTTAAATCTCTTAATATATTAAATAAAAGCACAATTGAGTTATTAACCAAACATTACAACATAAGCAAAAACTGGAAACCAAACACATTGCACATGAAATTTTCTAGGTAAAAACCCTTGGAAAAACCTCGAAGGGAAAACCAGTAATGCGAGATGTTTATTATTATTAATATGCGATTTTGTCCTAGGATAATGGCCCACCTGAGGAATAATACAAAACAACAAATAACCAATCTTTACAAACCTCAAGATCAGTCCTTCGATCTTGTTGGTTGACTGCTATCTCCCTTGTTTCCGCTTTGCTTCTTTCCCCTAACCTTGCTCTGCACTATTGGATGAAAGTCCTTCTTCACCCAATCAATGAGATCTCACTCTCTCACTTTGTATGTGTCTACTCCTCTCACTTAGTCTACCTCTTATAACATTGAGTTTACCCTAAATCCAAAACCCTAGATCTCCAAAGTGATCAAAGGATCAGATTAAATCTCACCTTCACTTTATGATCTAATGAATATGATTTAATTTAATTTACTAATGCCAAATACTTAGGAATTTAATTATCTCATTAATGACAAAAGTACATTCACTTTAAGAATTACCTTATCAAAGTGAATCTCCTATGTCCTGAGAGGTATTAAAGACGACTCCCACATGTTAGACACAAACCGGCGCGGAAGTACTTGTCTAATGCTACATACATCAACACTCCCTCTTAGCAAGGAAGGTAGTTCACCATGGCTGCTCTCAAATCCACTTGATCGATTGCTCCCTTTGAATCGAAATTTATCCTTGCCATCTTGTTTGGACCCTTCTTTGAAGACTTGCTTCCTTTGAACACGTTCATAGAAGCCTTCTTCTCATGAGCATCATGCATGGCCATCTCATACCATGACTCCTCGACAGACTTGAAATGTTTCTGCTTCCCACTTGAACCTGAAGGATGACTCCCTTTGAGCGGCCTTTTCCTTGTTCTATGCCACTCTGTTGCTTGCCATTGCTCACATAAGCTAGCCCTTTATCCTATACAAGTTTCTCTCTCTAACTCCAAGAACCATTGTTGTGTCTGAGTTGGATCTTGTCGGCTCGATCAACACCTATCCATCCTGGAACGCTATGTTAAATCCCTTCTCAATCGTTGAGACTGAGGGAAAACTTATCTCGAGTTCTGGCACCCATAACACATTCATCAATTTTAGCTCGCCTTCTGACTCCATCTGGAATGGGACTCTCCTAGTTCCCTTTATTGTATGCTTGGTGCCCACACCAAGTTCCACATACACGTTTGATTCTAACTCTATGAAACTCTTGAAAATCTCATGTGCCCCTATCATATGACATGTGGCTCTACTATCTAGTAGCGACACATCAGCTGGTATGGTGCCCAAGGAAATCTGCAAAACAAGTAAGAAATATTGTTCAAGATTTCTGGAAAACTCATCCACTTGAGCCTTTGTCGACACAACTACTTCTGGTTACATCCAGTTTCCACCCTTCTTCTTGTTCGAACAATGACCTGCATAATGCCCTAACTTGTGGCATGCAAAACACTTGAATTTTCTCATGTCTTTCTTCTTATCATCTTGAGAGGTAGACTCTCCACTTGCAGTGTTCTTGAATTTCCCCTTGCTCTTCTTTTCTTGGATGGCAAGAGCAAGTTTCTCATTATCATTCTTGTACCGACCTCCATTCATATCTTCATCTCAAAGTTCTTCTTGAACGAAGTCATCCCACAACTGTGTCCAATTAGGGAGCTTCCCACATCCGTGTCCAATTAGGGAGCTTCTCATGTGCCATGATCCCTTTGATGAATGGTGTCCATTGTTTTGTGAATCCTTTGAGTGTTGTCCTCACCCATTATGAATCATCCATTGTCTCCCCAATTGGATTCAACTCATCTTGAACCTGTCGAATCTATGTGAGGTAGGTTGTCACCGTGTTTGATCCTGTCATCTTTGTGTCTCTAAGATTTTTTCTCAACACCATTTTGTGATTCTAGTTTTTACTCTCAAATAAATGCTTTTGAGCCTCCCACCTATTCCTGGCAGTGTTCTTTCAAGATAAATGAGGGATCAAATGATCCTTTACTCCATCTAGAAGTATGTGCTTGATTTTCATATCCTTCTGATTATGGATGACCAATTGTGTCACATATGTTGGAGGAGTGATTTGAGTATTAGCAAATTCCCAGATTTCGTTCTTCATCAACACCAACATGATTCTCTTCTTCCAAGGACTGTAGTTGGAAACACCATCGAACCCATCCTCAAATCACAATCTAGTTGTCATCTAGATCAAGCCCTCGACCTTGAAAAACACAGTCTGTTGGAAATATGTGCCTAGTCCTTCAGGCACAAAAAACCGAAGATTTTTTATGACTGCCTGGATCCTTGCCCGGGACCCACTGCCCGTTGCCTGGACTCTGTTGCCCATTGCCATTTTTTTAAAATATCTCATAGACATGTAACTAGACAAAAAATAATCTCCTACGCTGCAAAAAATCATGATCCATACAAATATGGTTTTCCCTCAAAGTCTCAGCTCTGATACCAAGTTAAATTATCCTAACCCAACACTCGACAATTAATTATGAATACATTAACTCTCTTAACCTATTGAATAAAACCACATTTGAGTTATGAACCAAACATTAGGGCGGAAGCAACAATTGGAAACCAAACACATTACTCATGAAATTTTCTGGTTAAAAACCCCTAGAAAATCCCAGAAGGGAAAACCAGTATTGTGAGATGTTTATTATTGTTAATCTGGGCTCTTGTCCTGGGATAATGGCCCACTTGGTGAATTATACAAAACAACAAATAACCAAGCCTTACAAACCTCAAGATCAGTCCTTTGATCTTGTTGGTTGGTTGTTATCTTCCTTGTCACCCCTTTGCTTATTTCCTCGAACCCTATCCCACACACTTGGATGAAAGTCCTTCTTTACCCAATCAATGAGATCTCACTCTCCCACTTTGTGTGTGTCTACTCCTCTCAGTTAGGATGCCTTTTATAACCTTGAGTTTACCATAAATCCAAAACCGTAGATCTTCAAAGTGATCAAAGGCTGAGATTAAATCTCACCTTCACTTTATGATCTAATGGCTAGGATTTAATTTAATTCATTAATGCCAAATACTTAGGCATTTAATTAAATCAAACTCACATTAATTACAAAAGTACATTCACTTTAATAATTATCAAAGTGAATCTCCCAAGTCTTGATAGGTATTAAGGACGACTCCCACATGTTAGACACAAATCAACGTGGGCGTACATGTCCGATGCTACATACATCAATAATTACCTTGTGCACTTTCCCTTTGTGAACATTTAAAATGATCTACAAATTTCATCAAATCCACATGTGTAGCAGTATATCCTCTTTTCGTGGACACTAATGTTATAGTCTTTACCTCATACTTCCTTGAGTTATGTCTCTACATTTCCCTTGCACAGTACCCTCTTTCATCTTCTCAATCTTCTCTTTACATTATTCCTCCATGCATTGCATCAAGTTTTTACCTCTGCTACTACAGATACCTCTTCCTCTACCAATGTTCCTTTTATTATCCTTTGATGCTAACTAATAGGCGTTTTCCATCAAACTAGCCTTGGGTAGGCTCATAGAATCTTCGACTACAAATTTCAATCCATTCACATGCCTCGAAACCATTTGGTTTTTGTCTTCATCATGTCTCACATGCATGGAAATCTCATATCTGTGTATTCTTGTAAACTTTGTTCTCTATTTTAATTCAATATTTCTTTGAACAATACTTGCTTCTAATCCACTTGGAAAAATTCTCCCTGATTTTGGATACCATCTTGCTCCAAGTCCTTATCATTTCTTTACCCTTGCAAACTCACTTGCACTACACAAAATCCCAGCGAATAATAAAATGACCTTTCACCTTGGTGCTTATGAACTTTGTCTTATTAATGTCTTTCAACTTGTCATACTACACCAATCTCTTCAAGGAATCTTGTTCATACAATATCATCATTAAATTAAAGAATTCTTGAGGTAAAAGATGGGCTTCAAAACAAAAATTATACTTCCAAAATCAATTTTAAAATAATCAATCACATTTTAGAGCATGACATTATCCATTATGGTTGAGTTGTCATTGCTCGAGTTAAATATGCTTATTTGTCACATTCTAAATGGTGGATGACAATTGTGGATGACAACTCCGAGTCAACCATTATACTGTTGTAAGTAAATTATTTTTTAACTAATTAAAAATTTAAAAAATGAATCCATGGATTCTCATATATTATCCACACTTTATATTCCAAATTAAATAAATGAATTCATAGTTCATTACATGGGTACGCATTCAAACTAATATAACATAATATGGTTCATAACATTGGTACATTTTGAAAGACGATCTAATATTGAATATGTGGTTCATAACATGGGTGTGTATTCATATATTAGTTTGATTTGTGAATATAACCCATGTTATGAATCATGTATTCATTTTTTTTAATCAGTCACATTGTATATTCCCCCAATTCAAAAAATGATTACACTGTTCATAACATATGTTATATTAAAAAAACACCGCAATAATATTTATTATAGGAGTACCACCTTTATTATTAAAAGTAATTCATATATTCAAAAACATTTTTACTTTTTAGTCACATCAATAGAGATATTTTTATTAATTTTATTTTTAAACATCTTTTCAGTTTAACTTAACTATTGATACATAGATTGTAGGTAAGTAGAGAGTTGTAAATATACATTCCCCCCAAAAATCACTAACTCATAGTTTTTTATTATATTTATTAAGAGATTCATTTTAGACCTCAAAATTCCCCTAATAGGCTTTCCATGATCAAGAGTGATCCAATGCTCAATGTCTACTTTTAGACATCCTTCGTAAAGTAAAACTTCAACTTTGGATCCTCTTTTACTTTTAAAAAATATGATCAATTGTGTTGTGACATCACCTTGTTGTTTAATTATTCTTCTCCATTTTTTGGTTTGAACAATTGGCTTCAGCTTCACCACTTATTTGTTTGGTTTCTGACTCTCACTTCTTCTTGTTCCCAATTCTTGCAATTATTTATAAACAATTGTTCTACTTCCTCTTATTGTCATAATTGAAAATCTCAACATCCTAACTCTCTAACATTCCACTTTTAAACTTCTTCCCAATCACCAACCTTTCATACCAAATATTACATAACTAGTCACACTATAGGACCCAAGGGCCTTACATTTGGATTACACCACATATATTGTATAAAGGACTTAAAGAACAAACATAGAAATTAATAACATCATACATAATTCTAATTACATTGAGGTTGACATAAGGGCCACTCTTTATCATTAACTTGTGGATCATTATAACATTGAAATTCTATAATACCCTTTGATTCTCGGATTAGTATTGTGTATGTATATGATGAATGGATAAAAGTAAAACGATGTAATATGTAAGATTGTAAATCGAATAATAATAATAATAATAATTACATCATAGATTGCAGAAGGAGAAAGATAAAATAATGGTAGGCTATGACTCCACAAGAGGGGAAAATATGGGACTTAGGGGGCCCAAGTGGGCTAAAGAAAGATAATATTATTTTATTAATAAGCCCAAGTCCTTAAGATTGCTTAATTAATATTCCTTAATCCTTAAGATTAGTTATGAGAGAAGATAAACATGTACTTTCCTTGAAAACGTATGGTTTCTCACTCGCATGCAATTTTACCCTATGCCTTTTTTGGCCATGTAGGGGGGACAAAGATACTTCTAAAGTTTTTAGGGGCACTTTGAATTACTTGACAATTTGAATGGTTGGGGAGAGTTTGAATTATCAAGGAGTGCATAGTACCAAAGGGCTCAAGTGACCATTTTGTTCAAACTCCCATTCCAGTTTGAACCATCATTCTGTTCAAATTAGTATTATGCCCAAAAGGGTTGGATCAAATGGTGGAAAGCGAGGAGTTTTTCACCGTTGGGAAATGTTCAATTCCCACGAGGGCCTAACCTGGAGCCATGGGGGCACCTTGAGATAGTGGTCGAACGTGTGGTTGCACACAGAGATATTATATTAAATAGTATCGTGAACCATGCACACATAAGTAAGTGGATCAAATCCCACTCCCCATGTCCTTCAAAATTTTAAGGACCCCGGGGTGTAGAACAATCGGTGATGGAGTGTATTGTTAAGGCACTCCATTATGTGAAGTCACTGGTTCGAAACCATCGACTTACCTTGTGTGTCACATGAGGGGCCACGTTGGCATGCCTAGAGGTTATAGTGGTAGCAATCGGATAACACAACCTCGTGTCACGTGAATATGTTCCCAACAAGTTGTTGATTCCGCCAGTCACAAAAAATTACTATTTTGTGGTGGAATTCAACTTTTATTTTTCCTCTCGAGAATTACTCCTTGAGCTGGAATGACCATATGCCTACTAACATCGGGGTATGGAAAGTTACAACCATGAATTGTTAGAGAATTGTGACCACATGGAATGATACTTGTTGTTATTGAGTAAATTTAGCTATCATTGGTAATCCCTAGAATCCCAATAGTGAATATTTCTTGGCCATCATGTGTTGGATCCCTAGAGGGAAGTGGGATAGCCCGAGGAACTATTAAGTAGAGAAGGGGATTCAATTCCTTAGGTTTTTACTAGAGGTTGATGGGGAAATAGGATTGTGGATTGGGACTGTTATAGACAAAAAATTGATTGTGAAATTGGGATTCAAATGTGTGAAGAGAATTAGAACTAGCCATAGGAAAAAAATTTCCCTTTTGGATTCATAGCCTCAACTCAGGGGTGGCCTCTATTGCAAAGATAATTGGTGCAACAAGGAGCCTATGGTGAGGTGGAATGTTCTTCTTCTGCAGTCAATTGGTGGACAATTTCTAGAAAATAAGTGTTTGTGAGTTTACCTATGAATTACGTTGAATTGATTTTGTTTATGCATGTGTTAATTAGTTAATAGCAACTTTGTGGGTAAAGATGTTAAAGTAACCAATCATAATTGAATTTGGTGTTTCCAAGAAGTACCCCATATCCTCAACAAAGAATAGAAGGTATTGAGTACATTACAAATTCTCATCAACTATTGGTCATACTCAAGCTTGAATTCTCTTCTATTCATCTCTACTTGGTCTTTATCCTCACTCTCAAGACATCTTCTTCAATTCAGCCACCACAAGATAACTTGTAACTCGTGATGGAGAGGAGTCATCTAAAGAGACATTTAGATTATTAAGATGCAAGACACAAATCTATTTGACATGACATACCTTTGGCACCTCTTTCTTGAGGAATATTAAGATTAAGGCAATGCATGATGAAAACTTGGTAGAATCCACCTAGGGAATTTTCAAGCTTTAAGGCCAAGTTAGAACATAATATCATAGTTAACATTAATATTCTAGAAAAGGTGTAGAATCCTGGGAGATGACAGCTAACACTATCATGTTAGCTTTTCTAGCCTAAGTTGGGCAAAGAAGCCATTATAATTAGTTGAATCTTTTATGTAATGAATGATGTAATCCATTCTTGTTTCAATGTAATACAAGAAGCATGTTCCAAATAAAAGATTTATTTTATTTTATTTGCGACTTGATTCAATTTCAATGAATAATTATTAACTAGGTAATTTGAATTTCCAAAGAAGCAATGTAAAATAAATACTTAAGTTGATTAAGGTATGCTCAATCATCATATATTATATAGATTCCCAATATATTCTTATCGTTTCTAATTTTATTAAATATTGAGATATTGAAAATGATGTTTTGAAATCAATATCATTAATAACTTTAATTGAAATAGATTTGTCATAAATCAATAATAGAAAACTAAATTGCACAACTACTTAAAATCATAGCGTGTTGCCAAATTGTATAATTAGTGGTATCAAATCAAACTAGATTTTGGAGTTCGGGGAATAGACAAAATAAATGAGTAGAAATGACTAAGAGAGGATCACAAGTTGGAAGAACAAGTAGAGGAGGTGGGGAAATCCAATAGGAGAGATTAACCAAATAAAGAATTCTACAAGAGGTTAGATGTCTTGACAAGAAAGTTGGAACTTACGTTTGAAGAAGAGAAATAGTCAACAATATACAATATAAAATTGAATACCTTAACCCCATGGAAAGGATAATTGCAATATTAAACAAACCATGTTTCATATGAAGATATGTGTGTTAAAATTTAGAGGAGAATTAAGACTAGAGACATTAACAACTTAGATAAAAACAAATTAAAAAAAATAGAGAAATTCTTCAATATGTAGGAATTGGAAGCTTGATTTGTAAGAGCCATCTCAAAATAATGAAATTTGAGGCATATGACATCTCAACAAATTTCAACAATTAATCTTAAGATTAACGAAGATTTGTGATCAAGCTCAATATCCATTTTTTTTTTTAACAATTTATCCAAAATAAGATTTATAATATGATTTATGCATAAACTTGACCAAACATATGGTTATACTTTCTCTTTACTATAAATTCTTATATCTTTGCAAATATGTACATATTTAGTGATGGCATAGATTGAACTCAATTGTCAACACTATCAAATTCTTGAATCATTATTTGTGTAATAAAAGAGGTGTCTTTTGTTTCCCATAAACAATATTTTTCCTTAATAATCATGGTACCATTTGGTAAAGGGGTAAGGGTGTTGACCAAATACATATTTCATTGGATTATCCACTCATAAAAAATAGTCAAAATCCTTGAACATTGTGTTGACCGCCTGTTTAGCACAGAGGTCAACTCATTATCATGAAGATTATTCTATGTCAGAGACAGAGATGGTTCTACTGGGTGTTTTATACACCAGCACTTAAATTTTTGTAAACAGGGTTTCCGCACCCCTGCGAGGGTATATAATGTAATAATCTCTGCATGGATCATAGTTAGGTCAGGTACCTTGGATGTTGACATCAGGGGAGTTCCTTTCATCGAGGGTTTTTTCATCTCAGGTGGTTAATGTGGTCTAACTAGTCAGGTTAATCTCCATTGAGTTTTTCCCTCCTAGGCTTCCTCCAAAGTGGTGGAAGGCGCTCTGATGATCTCGTTCAGTGAGTAACCTCTTAGGATTATTGTAAATGACCATGCTAGGCAGTGTCTGAAGTTTCGCGGAATTCCATCGAGTCTAGAGTAGTTTTTTTTTTAATTAATTAAATTATTTAAAATTTAATTAATTAATTATTTTTTGAGCTAAACAATGTAAAAACTTCGTCTTTGGGAGAAAGATAGGGGTATTTGTGCTCAAAATGAATAGAACAACACTCCCTACACCCACTGGCCAAGTTTCAGCTCAGTCGGACTATTTTTGCTATGTCTTAGTCCACTCAGAGTCAGTTAGAGTGTACAAGTTTCACCAATGACTATTTTTGCTAAGGTCTTAGTCCACTGAATGGCTAGAGTCAATAAATAACAATTTTTATCTGCTATGTGATATTATTAAAATATCACAAAACATTGTAAATTTGAGTTAATGAGTGGATGTAAAGGTGGAAAGGAACTAAAGAGACCCCTCCTAACCTACTCCAACCCCTTCCTAACCTTTTTCCTCCCAACTTAATTCAACCTCTTTTCTCACTTCTTTTTTCATTTTTCTAATTTTTACCCTAAGGGGAAAACGATCCACTAACTACCAAATCCCTTCAATCACTCCTTGAAACTTGGAGAGGGGCCTCCACACATGTGGTGCACCCCTAGACTTCTACAAAACCTAACCCATACCAAAACCTAACTCTAAACCCATTCTAAACCCCTTACCCACCTTCTACACTAATTTTTTACACCCCCCTAGGAAAGTGATGTTTTTTCATTGGTGGAGGTTGTTTGTGACTTATTTGGGGCCCTCTCATGAGTTATGACTCCCTTTGACCTCTAATTTCAATTCCTAGAATGGTCCCAATCAATTTTTTTCCTTTACACTTTCTTTCTTTTCTTTCATTTTCACTTTTGGGCCCTCCAAGAGTGAGTTACTCTCTTCTAGAAAACTCCACAAATGATTTTTAAAATTATTTGTGACCTCTTCACCTTCCTTGGCATCAATCCAAGGCCTCTCACACCTCTTTTGCTTGATCCCAACACCTTCTAATAGATCTACACCATAGATCTAGTTTTCAAACCCTGATGGTGCCCTTCTTGAGATTTGCTCAATCTCTCAAACTAACACTTGGCATTGATCCAAGCCACTTTCTTCTCCTCTAGAGGTATAAAAGGAACTCCTCTCTATTCTTTCTTCACCAATCTCTGCTAACACTATTATGCTGAAAATTTTCACAAGTCCATCTTGCTTTTGCCATCTTGCCATCCATCTCCTTGCTCCATCATTTTGCACGAGAAAGCCTGAGTGATATGGTGCATTTTTAGTATTCTTCTTGCTCCACACATGAGGTGATGTTGTTTACTTTTGTTCATATGCTCATATTGGATAGATCTTGAGTTCAAAGCAGTTTGCTTTGGGTGAGATAACTTTGAGTATTCTTGTTGTCTTATGATTATTTTGGGTAACCTAGGAATTTGTAAGCATTTCGCTTTAGGTTAATCTAAGATATTCATTCATTCTATGATGTGTATGTTTCACTAAGCTTTGGCAGGTCACATCACAATTCACTTGGGATTAGATTCGAAGAGGAGTCCTCCTTGAGACTCTCATACACTCCAAAAACCTCTTTCCTACATACATTCTTCTGTCATTTCATTTGGTTTTCAGTTAATATATTAGTTCTAGAAAGGTCATTAAATACATATTATCTATCTCTTTTTTTGGCTGGAAATTTCTGTGGTTTACACGTAAATTTTTCCATCATTTTTCGTGTTTTGTACTGCTTTTCAACAAGCTTTAGCTTCTGATTTTGGCAAAATACATATTGAAGGTATTGATCAGACACAACACCTAGAGACTTCCAAGCTTGCTCTTTCTGAGCTTAGTAACATCTCTCCTCTCTATCTCACTTCTACATAAATTTCTAAAGTTTTCTCTTAGGGTTTAGAGCTTTAAAAGTCATATAGTTTAGATCTAGTCATTCTCTTGTTTGTATCATTCTTTTCATTTCCTTTTGAATAAAATAAACCTTAATGCTTGCTAGCACTATCAAGATAGATCTTGCCTGAGGGGTAGCCATCACTTTGTCTTTCTGCTCACTTCCAAGAACTTCTATTTTCATATAGAGGCCGGACTAAAGCCCTCATTTTCTGTGCGAGTTTGTCTTGGGAGTGATAGTCTCACTTGCTTCTAAGACCTTGGGGGAGTAATCCCCAACATCGCCTTGGCTCTTAAGGAATCTACTTCGGTGTTTGTCTTGTTCATCTTTGATATATCCTAGATAGATCTACATTTGTAAGTTTATTTCCTTTCCTTCATCTTATATATACTCTTGCTTTTCATACTTCTCTATGGTTAGGATAGGCCCCAATAGTATTTACATTTTCTAGATCTATTATCTTTGTGTTGTTTAACTAATCCTAGATGCACATGATGATGAAGTTCTAGATCTTATTCACTTGCTAGGTTTATTGTTTATCCACAAGCTATCCTCATTTGTATTTAGCATACTTCTTGTGGTGTTTTGATTGGTTTTAAAAAGCCTAGCTTGGGGGCATCTCTTAGCCCACTAATCTAACCTCTTTGAGGCTACTCTGCCTAGTGCCTTTAGGCACCCTATACCCACGGTCTAGTGCCTCTTCTTAGCTCACTTGCCCAACCAATCGCTTTGAGGCCCTCTGAGCTCACTACCTCTGAGGTCACGGGCCTAGCTTCACTCCTTTGGCAACTCAAACTCCCTGAATTTACCTTGCTGGCCATAGACTCCCTGGCACGTCTCCGTTACAGTCTTTTGCCCACGTCTCCCTGCTATTTATTGTTGCACACACATACAACATTTAGTTAGTTTGTTAGTCACATACATGCTCATGTTTTAACTTGCTTATATATTGTGGATGCATATGGTAATCTTGCTAATGGTTTGATGTTGATAGCTTTAAACACTAATGCTAATCCTCTAAATCCTTCAACTCTTAACCTCTCAAACATATCTTAACGTTTGCAAGTACTTCTAAGGCCCACAATTCCATGGTTTAAACATCTAATAATTTTAAAGTTCTAATCTTTTACTTTGATGCTAGCATATCAACAACACATATTAATTAATGGTTTGACTTTACATGTGATAATAGCTTAGACTGTTTTAGACACATATCTTATTGTGCTCCTAAGTTTAGATATGTATGATTTGATATTCATGTTCATGGTTTCATATATCTAGACACATTGCAAGCAACCTATATCATTTTACATGTTTATGTAGTGTTTAATCATCTAAATCCTTAAAACTTTACATTTCATTTTTCGTCACATGCTTTATGGTTCATGGTACATGGTTGAATATCTTCTAAAGCTCTTTCATGTGGTGATATATTGATGATTCAAACACTTGCTTACATATTGCTTTATCTTTATATTGATGATGATGTATTAATTTTCATTTTTAAGCACTTGTTTTGGATATTTTGCTCATGGCCATATCACGGTCAAAGAAATAAAAGTGCCTAAAACTTGTTCAAATACACCCAACACACCTAAAGACCCACCCGAGGGTCCCTCAAACACTTAGCAACATTTTAGGGTCTTCAACAACTCATTCTGCCATCTGAAACGGGTAAGAAGGACAGTAGAAAGGGAAGTGGCGGGGGACCACCCCGTGATTTCGTTGGGGAGAACCCCTCTCAGACTACTTCTTATCAGTGGGTGAAGGGACTGGCCGACCCTGAAGCTAGGCTGAAGTTGAAGCCCAAGATCTTGAGCACTGCAAGACAAGGTAACTTAAGTTGAGACACACACATAGTTAGGGGTTGGGAAATCTAAATCTTTTAAGAAGACAATTAGTTGCATAGATCACACTTGTGTATACTGGGAAGTAGATACTGATAGGACATTTGTGATCATCTTATTGTTATATCTTTTACTTGCACCTAAACTCATGATCTTTTATGGTATAGGATTGGGTTTATGTTTTTTCTCATTGAATATTCATGAATCAATTATCATTGTTGTGTGGATCAATAAATGATTAATATCCCACTTGGGGAGGCATCACTGTTTGATCCCTTGAGTGCTTTCTATGGTTGGGATGCCAAGGAAGGCACCCAAGGAGTAAGTAGCACTTACTCTACTTGGGGCATTCTTGGCCCTAGGGTGTGAATTTTTTTTATCTCTTGTATATCTTGTACTTCATTGTATATCCTCATATTGTTGTAAATTTGTAATCATTTATATAATTCTAATTTTGTGGGGTTTGGGCAGTTTGATTTGATTCAATTGTAATATTGCATAACGAATAAACTTTCAAACATAGTTGGACTCCCATAGCTCAACCTTTTTTATGCACTAGTCCTAGTTGACTTAGGAAAGGGTCAAGCCATTCTAGACATAGACTTGCACTTTGCATTGCTTGCTATCATCTTAGGCTAGTTTTCCCTTAGCCTATAATCAATTGGAACTAACTCCTAGAACATTGAATTAAAATCAACTTAGTAACTTAGGGACAACTCCCCTTGGCTTCCCTAGAGCAAGTTTCCATTTTAAGAAGTTCCCACAGCAGATGTGGTAAGGGTGAAGAAGTTCCTGTCAAGGTGACAGTGTGGGCAGGAGCTTAGACATTGTGTCTCCGAGGGCACACTAAGTGAGCAGGACTTAGCTCACGTTTGCAAGTGTGCATAAGGGCGACCACACATTGCAAGGGGACAAAGGGGACTAAATATGATCCAAACACTTATCTACTAGGGCCTTTTGCTTTGGAAGAAAAGTGGTTCAAATTTTTATATAGCTTGGACACTTATATGAAGTCCCTCATTTATAGCTCTCACTAGGTCATGCTAATATGTTGAAGTGGGCAAAAAAAAAATGCAATTTCACGTCTATATAAACATTTAACAAAGTGAGTATGAACTCTATCTCTTCCACCACTACCAAACATCCTTTCCAAGGGGCCATCCAAAATTTAACTTTTTCTTACTTCAATCATTTCATGTTGTATCTTCATTTGTTGCATTAGTGTATGGTAAGAGAGATATTTATTTGACATATATTGCCTCATCCTCATTTTTCTTGACATGTAATCCAATTATCTTGAAGTGATGAGTTCACCCATCCCTAATCTATGAGAGTTTACAATCATTATAGCCAATTGACAACATTCAATTTTGAGTCCTTTGGCTAAGAAGCTATAGGTGAGGGTATCTATTTTTCCAATTTCATCGAAAACTTGCAGCTAGCCCCAACTTCTTTTGCAAGTACAGGTGCACAACACACACGAGCGCAATGACACATGCCATTGGAGAGAATTGATCCTTCTAACACCTTAGTGGTGGTGATCACAACACCCTCCTTTCACCAACCCATCAAGCCACCCTTGACCATCCTCCTCATTTTGTTTGTATCAAGATCCATCTATTGATATGTAAAATATCTTCTTTGTACAATGTCCTTAGTCTTCTCACCCATCAATTCCATGCCTAAATTCACACAAAAAGAGAACATTGACCTTTGTATATGATCCTTGTTACTATTATTATATTTATCACACCTCTCTATGGTGAGATTCACTTTCCAAGTTCCTCTATTTTATACTTAATCCCAACATCTTTATTATGCATTATACTCTATGTACATAAGCTATTTTGTTTGTAATTTTTTGTTTTGTAATAATGGTTTAGTTTTCATGTATTATATTTAAATAATGATTATAAATTCCATTTGAATGTAATAAAGGATTATGTATTCTTTGATGTGGAAAATTATAATTTTTTCACAATAACATATAAACACACTTGTTGGCTAGGAAAACATATAAGTGGGAGTGGTACTCAAATTTATAGATAGATTTAAATACAAAAAGAGAGGTGAATTTGTTATTAATTGTTATTAATCCATTATAGCCTTAGGGTGTACTAACCCTCTATATTATTTCATTGTCCTTCAAATTTCAGATTTAATATATTAGTAATGCATCAAAGAAATCAAATATGAAACTAAATCTAAAGCAATGAAAGAAATTAGAACAAATATGTTTAGTTTTGCAAATATTAGTTTTTTTTGTAATTTTCTATTTATAGAAAATATAAAGACAACTAATAAAAAATAGAAATCAAATATGAAACTAAATCTAAAGCAATAGAATTGAAAGAAATTAGAACAAATATGTTTAGTTTTGTAAATATTGGTTTTTTTTTTTTTGTATTTTTCTATTTATAATCATGCATAGATAAAATTAAAGACAACTAATAATAGGTGAAAGTAATAATAAACCAAAATCTTCATTAACAAAGAATGCAAGGGAAATATGAAAATTAACTTAAATCGTTTTTATTTTAGCATATCATTTTTTAAATATGTCATATTAATAAAAAAATTAAAAAATGGATAGTAGAAAAAAATTAGAAGATAAAAGTAGTCTAGAAAGATGTTTATTGATTAGAAAAAAATGTATCCAAATACAAAACTAATGCAACATAGATCATAATCGGTTAAGCTTCCCATTAGTGGGATGTATTTGTAACCATATATACACACAAGACAAAAATTTTGAAAGGAGTAAAGCCTCAAAAGACAAAGGTTTTATGCATGTTGTATTGTTTTGGTATTATATCCACTTGATATTCCCCTTGGTTGTAGACATCCCTGTCCTGCAACCCCCCCATAGTTGCTTCGGGTGAGACTGCATATGCTTCGCAGGTGTTTCTGAAAGGGCCAGTAGTTAGGGCTTGTTGGTGCGCCCTTGGAGCTGAACCCTGGGTCTGCCCCTATGCCAACAAATGGTTCCGTTGTCGGGACAAGAATCTTCTTAAGGGAATGTCAAGGTGGTTCCCATCAAAGACAGAGATTCAAAAGTGGATAGAGGATCAAGAAAAGGACTTCGCTGAAGCCCAAAACAAGAAATCTAATCTTAGTACAGAGGATTGGTTAGGAAGGTATATTTTTACTGATATACACAAGATATTCTTTGGAGGAATCCATCAGGAGCTATATGAGTTGTTAGCTAGGTTACCAGATACCCAGTTTGAGATTAGATCTAGACCTCCTGTAGTTTGGACGTGGACGCTGATCAAGAAGGTCAAGAGAGTTGATAACGTTGTGTCACGAGCAGTAGATCACTGGTTTGATAGCACCATTGGACGGTACATCACCGAGTTTGTTGTAGAGAGAGTAGAGTCATACAACCAAGTTGAGAGATATTTCTTCAAGGGACCCAAAGGAATTTTTTTACATTTTCTGAAGTTGAGAATCAAGATGCTATTGCATGAGAATAAAATCTTGAAGATACAGTAGAGTGGTTGGATTTGAAAAAGCTAATGTTCAAAAATTCGGACAGCAACAACGACACAGAGTCCGGGCATACGCACAATGGAAGAGCATTCAAAGAAGTTCATCTTGTGAACGTATTTAAGCATAACTACAGGGACGAGGGTTTCTATAGTGGAGAAGAGACATATATGAGGGATGAAGAACATTCAGAACCTGGTAGGGCAGAGGAAGGAAAAGCTGAAGAACCTCGTCGGGACAAGCCAAAAACTTCAGGAACTCTGCAGACTGCTGAAGGAAGTATTACTATCCCTCCTTTTGATTTGGTAGCATTAAGAAATCAGAGTAATCCAAGCCACCAGAGCGTTCAGAGCACTGTCACTAGTAGTCCGCCACATACTTAGACAGGAAACCTAGGAAGATCTATGGAAGATGAGATGAGGCTCCCTATCTTTAAGGGATATGGATCTGACGATCCTTCCCAACACTGGTTTCTGTGTGAAGCCGTATGGAATATTAAAAATGTCACTGATGAAGCTGTTAAAATAACTCAATTTAGTACTACCCTAAGGGATCATGCACTAAGCTGGTACATGAAGCTTGTCCAAGGACTTGCACAACCTAAGCCACTGAATGAGATCAACAATGCGTTGACTGTAGAGTTCAAGAAACCCAAATCGGAGTCACAATGTATCACAGAGCTGAAAGAGATCAAGAAGAAGGTAGACGAACCCGTTTGGGAATTCTATCAGAGATTTAAGACCTTAACTAGCTGATTGACTTTTCAGATCCCAAATGAGCAGAACAAAGAATTGTTTATTGCTGCCCTCTTACCACACATCAGATTTCCTCTGATGCAACAGAAGATTGCTTCACAGGATGAGGCGCTGGAAATCGCCATGAAGTTGGAATCAACCCCTATGGGAGAATCCAACTCAGGTATGAGTCAAATCTTGAGTCAGCTAACTAGTTTGTTTGTAGGTTGAAGATATGAAGAAAGACAAGGGAAAAGATAAAAGAGAAGACATCTGGTGTGTCAAATGAAAATTAAAAGGCCATGACAAGGAGAACTGCCACCTATTTCATGAATACTTGGCCTCTGGAGCTCCGAGCCCTTTGAAGCAAGTCACCCTACCCTGGTGCGAGGTATGTCGAAATAGACATCGCCCTGGTGAGTGCTATTACATGCAAAAATATGTTCATACACCCACAAATTTGTATTGCATGTTCTGTAAGTCCGTGGGGCACGATGATAGGGATTGTGGGGATTATGACCTCGTGCATGAAAGGTTAAGAGAAATATACAAAATCCAAGGCGAAGTACAACAAGAAGGAAACACTGCGCAATACAACTCCCCTGGGTGAGTAAACTTCAACCCTCGTGGTGGATTCATAGGACGAGGACGAGGACGAAGTATGGGTCGAGGCCAAGGACAGATCATCTGTTACAACTGCGCACAACCGGGACACCTGGCAAGGGACTTCCAGAACCCTTGCACTACTTGCAGCTACTGCAACTCATTTGAACATGTTATAGAAGATTGTCCTGTGCTGCTAGCTAAGCTTAAGGAAAGACGAGGACCTCAACAGAACCCGCAAGTGCAACTGATATATGATGAACCTCGCGAATAATACCCTAGATTTGTTGTTATAACTAGAGGAGGCACTATTACAGGAGAAGATAGACTGGCCCTATGGAAGACTACATAAGACTCAAGAGTCAGGAAAGATGTAGAGAAGACCCAAACTTTTGATGCAAATAAAGAAAGACAAGTATTCGAGAAGGAATGAAAATAGTTCAAAGGTGATCAAGGCTCTTCATCAAAGACACGACCAGAAGTGAGAGAATATGGAATGCCTCAGGCATTTGATCAGTCTGCTTCGCCAAGAGAAGGAAAAGAGGTAAGCAAGCTCATGGAATTTCTATATACTTGTATTAAGTTGATTCAGGATGAGAGTGTTGTGCAAGAGCTACAAAATTTAATCAGACAATATGAATTAGGAAAGATAGACCCCTTACTGAATAAGGCAATACACCAAATCACTAAAAAGAGAAGGGAAAATAAAGAATTACACTTGAACGCTCAAATAGGAGAATATGATATAGACTATGTGGTCCTTGACTTAGGGTCAAAGGTGAATGTCATGACGAAGCAAACCTAAGCACTAATGGGCAAACTGAAGTTGATCTATTCCCCTATCAGGCTTAGGATGGCTACTCAATAGGCATTAAGCCCCTTTGGAAGACTGGAACATGTCCCTATGGACATCGACGGAGTAAGAACATTTACAGATTTTGAGGTAATTGAGATTGTTGATGACAACTGTCCTTACCCTACGCTGTTAGGAATTGGCTGGGCTTTCAATAATTCCACTGTGGTTGATTTAAATAAAAGATGAATGACTTTTGAAAGAGATGGCCTTAGGGTCATTGTGCCTTTAGATCCAGATGAAGGTCAGTGATACACAAAGCCCATCAAAGAGGAAGACCCCGCATATGAGCTGGAAAACATATACAAACTAACAACCAGAGAGCAGGATTACATTAATCCTACGGCTGATGGAAACCTAAGTTGGTGAAGTGACAACGCATGTTTATAAGACTCAGAAGAAGCACTGGAGAATTGGCAGAATAAAATGTATGAAGTATCTACAAGGAGATGCGCTAGATTAACCAGAGAAGTTCGTTGGATCGGCACAAGAGTAAGTAACTTACCCACCTTTGATGGTCTTAATCCTTTAGAAACCTTCTTGTCGGACTTTGAAGAAAGTGTACCAATGCAACAAATATTGTTGGCAATGGATGAGGCCTTGAAAGCAACCCCAACAAGATGGTGGGGGACACCCAACATTGCAGACTGGGTACAATGTCGTACCTTGATGGCATCGCGGTTCTCAACACTAGTAGAAGGTTGCGACGTTTGGTACATAGGTCAAAGCTGCCCAAAGGACCATGTGCGAAGTTGCGAGGAAGCCTGGAGAAACATTCCTCAAGAGCAGTGGGTGCACAAATTCATTAACGCAGTGGACACGAAACTTATCAACTGGTACCTTCAAGCAGAGTTGCACCTCGTCATTGTAGATTGGGAAGGTATGACTCAGAATTTTGTAACTTCCTTCTTATTTGAAATTCAATTTCCTTAAGTATATCAATCATTACACATTGTTAGACATACAGTATTTGAGGAGGACTCTAGCCTCCCTTTAGAACAAGAAAAGGATGAATGGACTGTGCCTCTCCAAAAGCTGCAAGGTTGTTACAACATCAATGTTGATGAGGACGATGATCCTAGGAAGGTGAACATCGCCGAAACATGAGGTCAAAGAGATGTGGAAGGACTAGGAGTTGAGATACCATTCATTGGAGAGACAATCAAGATTAGGAAAGTCAATATTGGAACAGAGCAGACACCGAAGCTTGCAAATGTTGGAGATTACTGGGATGCTTCTACTATCGACAATATAACATAATTACTGCATGAATGCCAGGACTTGTTTCCAACCAAGTTCACTGATATGAAGGGCATTAAAGGGCCTATGGGAGAGATGAGGATCCCTTTGAAACCAGATGCAAGACTAGTTAAACAGATACCCTACAGATTGAACCCTAAGTATAAGGAGAAAGTGAAGATTGAGCTCAACAAAATGTTGGAAGCAGGGATTATAAAACCTGTAGAAGAGTCAGAGTGGATTAGCCCTATGGTGGTACAGGAGAAGAAGACAGGAGAGATCAGGATCTACGTAGATCTCAGGAAGTTGAATGATGCATGTTTGCATGACCCCTTCCCTATGCCATTCACTGGCGAAGTGTCAAATAATGTGGGAGGCCAGGAAGTATATTCTTTTACAGACGGATTTTCAGGATACCATCAGATCCGGATTGTCGAGGAAGATCGCCACAAGACCATATTTTTCATATAATGGGAATCCTACCAGTATACAGTGATGCCATTTGGATTGAAGAATGCCCCAACCATATTTTCCAAGGTGGTGGTCGAAACATTCAAGGAATTTCTGCATAAATTTCTAGAAGCATATTTTGATGATTGGACTGTTTTTAGTTTATTGAAAAATCATATTGAATGTCTAAGGCTAATGTTGGACAAATGCAGGCAGTGTCAAATTGCCTTGAATATGAAGAAGTGCATCTTCTTCTCACCATTTGGAGTATTGTTAGGTCATATTGTATGCAAGTAGGGATTGGTAGTAGATCCATCTAAAATTGCTATTATAGTTGATCTTCCACCCCCTACTTCAGTCAAACAGCTGCGCACTGCGCTGGGACATATTGGATATTACAGGAAGTTCATTAAAGGATACGCCCAGATTACAACACCCATGGAAAAGGTTTTGAAGAAAGACTGTCAATTCAGTTGGACAGAAGAATGCAAGCAAAGCTTCGACACACTGAAACAGAAAATGATTACTATGCCCATTCTGGTTTTTCCAGATTGGAGCAAGGAATTTCACATGCATGTCGATGCATCTTCCATTATATTGGGAGATGTGTTAGCACAACCTGGCGAAAGAGATATTGACCATCTGTTATATTTTTCTAGAAGGAAACTATCCACAACTGAGATTAATTACACCACCATCGAGAGAGAAGGGTTAGCCATGGTGTATGCACTGCAGAAATTTTGCCACTACTTGTTGGGAGGGCACTTTAAAATGTTTACTGATCACTCTGCGTTGAAATACCTAGTCAGCAAGCCAGTGCTGAGGGGAAGGATATGCAGATGGCTTCTGCTATTTCAGGAATATGACTTTGAGATCGTAGTCAAACCAGGAAGAATGAACAAAGGTCCTAACCACTTGTCAAGGTTGGAACATGGCGAAGAGCCGACCAGTTTGGAGGATGCACTATCAGATGCACAGTTTCTAGCCATTAGAAAGATTGATGACCACTTCACAAAGATAGTCCAGTTCCTATCAACAGTAATGGCACCTAGTGAGTATACAGTTCCCCAGAAGAAACAACTAGTAGTGCGTGTTGCCGACTTTTCACTTATAGTTGAACAACTATACAAAATGGGACTTGATGAGATATTGAGAAGGTGTTTTATGGAGTCTGAGCGACCATTGATCCTCATAGAAACTCATGAGGACCTCACAGGAGGACATTACGCAGGGAAAGAAACTGCGCAGAAGGTTCTTAGAGCTGGCCTTTGGTGGCCTACCTTACACAGAGATGCTAAAGACTATTACAGAGCCTACGATGTATGCCAAAGAGTTGGGAAACCATCCAGAAGAGATGAAATTCCATTAGCACCACAACTGACCCTACAACCATTTGAGAAATGGGCCATTGACTTCGTGGGACCTATAAACCCACCAGGCAAGCGCACATGAGCAAGGTACATAATTACTGCGACATAGTACTTAACTAGATGGGTTGAAGCAAGAGAAGTTAAGGACTGTAGTGCAACTACATCTACACACTTCATATTTTATGACATCATAACCAGGTTTGGATGCCCAAAGATCCTTATGGGTGATCAAGGCACACATTTCATAAATAAAACAATTGAAGCCCTGACTGAGGAATTTGCAGTCCATCATCAAAAGAGCACGCCTTACCATCGACAAGCAAATGGGACAGTGGAAGCATTCAATAATATCTTGGAAACAACGTTGACAAAGATCTGCAGTGTGAACAGGGATGATTGCCAGGATTTAAGAGTACCAACAGTACTATGGGCCTATAGAACCACTTGCAAGAAGCTAACAATGCAGACCCCTTTTAAGTTGGTATATGGTCTCGAAGATGTTGTCCCAATGGAATATTTGGTACCAATCCTAAGAATTACTGCCTTTACAGATATGGATGACACTGGAGTTGTTTGAGAGAGGCTTGCACAATTGGTCGAACTAGAGGAAGACATATTTATTGCAGGATTCCATCAACAGGTGCAAAAGGAAAGAGAAAAGGCCTATCATGATAGGCACATCAAGAAGAAGGCATTTAAACAAGGAGATATAGTACTGGTATATGACAGTAAGTTCATCAAGCATCCTGGGAAGTTCTGAATGCATTGGCTCGGGCCATATGAAGTTGCCTATGTTATAGAAGGAGGAGTTTCATAGTTGAAGACTTTGAATGGAGAATGGAAGGAAGGATTATTGAACAGGAGCTAGCTGAAGTTGTATTATGACAACCAGCTGCCTCACAACTCTAAGTAAAAGCATAAGGAAAAAGGTTGATGTACCAGGTGCAGTTGAAACTGGGTACCAGACACATAAAATACAGTCTGCACAAGGAAGGAGAGGAGGCATAGAGCAGAAAGCAAAGGCTGCACTGTGCAGTCTGAATTTGAAGTAAAACAAAAGAATCAGATATGAAGTGCCTCGGGACGAGTCACAGGTGAGTGTTGGGGGCCTGTTGGCCCTTGGTTATGAAAGTAAGTGAAGATCAAGGAAGAAAAGGAAAAATGTGAATTGCGTGGAAGACACAGTGACTGTTACTGGGTCGAAGTGAGAAAAAGAGCAGAAAGGACGGAGTGAAGTAAAAGGAAGCAAGCTGATGAACGAGGAAATCGAGGATGACAGATAAACAAGGAAGGAGGATCATGGACAACTCAACAAGCGGAAAAAGGCATCGTTGGATGCTTTGGAGCACCGCGCGAGAAGGAAGGAAAGACAGGCTAACGAATCCCTGAAAACGTGGGTCAAGTTGACCTAGGGTTTTAGACACCTAGGGTTTTCGTATCTAGGGTTTTGAAACCTAGGTTTTGGCCTAAGGATGTCGATGAATGATTGTAATGTATAAATAGAGGTCAATAGGACCTGTGATGGGTTGTTGTCGTTGTTTTTACTATTGTYGGTGTTGTGATTTTTGTTATGTGATCAAGTGAGTAACATTTTGTGAGAGAAGTGTTGAGTACGAGAGCCTTATGTATTGTAAGATATTCAGCCGGGTGCGAAGATCAACCCTACAGTTGGGTGCGCAGGGAGGGGAGAGATAGAGAGGAGAAGAAAGAAGATCATCTAGCTGAGAGCACAGACAAGAACTGTATGCTTCACCTTAATATATTATAAAGCACAGTTCTGTGGACGTAGCCTAGAGAGAGGGTGAACCATGTATACCTTGTGTTGTGTGTGATTGATGTTATGTTATTTTCCTTTGATATATTGGTATTGCATTACTGTGGTAGATCTGATAGATGTGTGGAATAGATCTAAGATGATAAGTGATATATGCATGTTGTATTGTTCTGGTATTAGATCCACTTGATATTCCCCTTGGTTGTAGACATCCCTGTCCTGCAACCCCCCCATCGCTGCTTCAGGTGAGACTGCATCTGCTTCGCAGGTGTTGCCGAAAGGGCCAGTAGTTAGGGCTTGTTGGTATGCTTTTGGAGTTGAACTCTGGGTCTACCCCTATGCCAACAGTATTATTGGGTTACAACACAACATGAAGGTACCTATGTTGTGGTACAAATAGATATGATTGATCTCCAATGATGAAGTATGGCTTCCAGGATATACAGTTTTTGGATTGGAAGTGCAGAAGACAAATCTAGCACCTAGAGTGCTACTTCATCTTGGGATCGAGCAGAATTTTCAGACAAGCAGGGAAGTAGATATATGTAGCACTCAGTCATATATCATAGCGAGTGATGCAAGATATGAATTAGGGTGGTTTTTCGAAGGATCTTGCAGGACTTCATCAGAGACATGGTACATGAAGGAGAAGTGAGGCTCCATCACTTATCCACAGATGAGAAGATAGATGGAATTTTCACTAAGCCTATGTCTGGGACAAGCTTTGAAAGAATTCAAATGTTTCCCTGGGGGAGTATTGATGATTGCAACATCGTGTCAATATTCCAAGATTGATCAGACGGACTTGATCACGTGGGAATATGCCCAGATGTAATATTTGGCGGACTGAAGATTCAAGTTGTTGCTAGATATCCTATGTCTGAATTGCATTGGGCCTTAAAACTCTCATTAGTAGGTGAGTAGTTAACTCACGAGTAGGTGAATATCCCCAATAAGCATAGGGTCGATTCTATCTCCACAGGAACTGGGTTGCAGACCAAGGGAGATAGGGAACATCTACATGAGTAGATGTGCCCTAACATATTCTTCGACAGGCTGAAGACTCGAGGTGCTTGAGGTGAAATTCCATGTGTATGATAGCATTAATATGAATGAATTCACATAGTGATCCTATGAGAGGATCACCATGAGGTTTTTGTGGCTCTGATGTGGTCATAATTCTTTTCATGGGATAAGAATGACCTGAGTTCTATACACATGTGTCCAATAACATCAAACTAAATTCATTCATGGAGTAATCCTATGAGAGGATCAACTATGACGTGAATGTGGCTCTGATGAGGTCACGATTCTTGTCATGGGACAAGAATGACCCGAGGTGCTAGACACATGGTGGTGGAGATCAATCATCAATATAGCTAAATGAGGCTCATGGATATTGTGATGATATGTTTTGATACCAGATTGCTACCAGATGATGTTGATAGTGTTGATTTGTGTACCTTGGGAGGTGTTCCCCATGTGTTATCCCTTCTTAGCACATGAGGGAAAGTCATTTGGCTTTTGTCCTATGTACTTTATGTTCTATTTTGTACTTGACTTTGGTTAAAGTGCAAAATGTCACT